>ML811430.1:33176-56593 GCA_009831015.1 Picea engelmannii | reverse complement strand
CCCACATGAATTTTGGCGCTTCATCTCCTAGGGTTAGGTTTTTGGATGTCTAGGACTTTTGGCATTCCTGTTTATTGTAAAAAGGCCTCTAGAGCCTCATTGTAATCATCTTTTTGTGAATGCGAGTAGCTGTCACATCTCTTTTCAGAGATAAGCTGCCACCATTCCAGCGAGTCTTTCACTCTGTATTTTTACAGTCTCTGTACATTTCTTTCATTAATAGAAATCCTGTATTACTGTATATCT
This sequence comes from Picea engelmannii, assembly GCA_009831015.1. Taxonomy (NCBI): domain Eukaryota; kingdom Viridiplantae; phylum Streptophyta; class Pinopsida; order Pinales; family Pinaceae; genus Picea; species Picea engelmannii. The sequence goes on along the minus strand of ML811430.1, from coordinate 56,347 downwards.
ATGTTTATGGTTTCATCTCTGATACATTTCTATTATATTATTGAATATCTGTGATATCTCTGTGCATCTCTTTATTATATCTCCAATCTCATTTCGTGCTGAAAATAATCCGGATCAGTGGTATCAGAGCAGGCTGCTCTTGATCGTTTTTTCAGTGCATGTCCCCGACGAGGTCCGAGTATAGAAATTTGGGTCTCGCGCTTGTCTCTCTTGAAGACAATTTCTCTCGCACACCCAAGAAACCCTCAATGGCGGAAGAAAAGAAAAACGACGGAGCAGACGATCCTATGAATCTGTTGCTTGAGCAAGCTCTCACGCGACAGAGGGACGAAATGATGGAGAATTTTGCCCACATCCTTCAACGCCTGCCGATAGCATCAGACACATCTTCATCAAGCGACCACTTTGGAGGCACCTCGCCTTTCAAGGTACGAGTTAATTTTGATATTCCTGTATTTGAAGGACAGATAGATGCAGAAGCCCTAGAAAAATGGTTAAATATGTTAGAAGGTTATTTCTCTGTGCACGATTTCTCCGACAAAGAAAAGATCACCTTCACACTCCTTAAAGCTCTCCCTCATGTCAAACATTGGTGGGAAACTTACTGGGAGAAAAGTTCCACAGAGGAGTCTGGAATATATGGGGTCGATCCCACTTGGGATTTTTTTGTGGATGCGGTAAAGGAACAATATTACCCTGTTGGCAACTACGAAGACCAGTACATGAGATGGACCACACTGCGGCAAGAGAGGGGCCAAGTAGTTCGGGAGTTCACCAATACCTTCCATACCTTGTGCACCAAGTTGGGTATCAAAGACTCCGAGCCACATTTGGTTCTGAAATACCGTGGGGCTCTACACAGATACATCCAAACTAAAATGGATTTTCTGGACATCTCATCACTCGGTGCTGCTTATCGATATGCTGTTAAAATCGAGCAGAAATTTAAGCACCAGAACAAATGGGAGTTCGGGTCTACAAATCCGCAACAACCAAAGTATGACAAAGACAACCCTAACAAACAGTCTCCTGAAAACTAGTTCAAGCCACGGGAAAATAAGGGTCACGGGAAGACAAAGAAGGACACCGGAAAATGGTGCGATTTCCACAAAATCCCATGGCACCACACCGATGAATGTCGCTCAAAATAGTCATTGGTGGCCAAGATCAAAGACAAGGAGTCGAACCCTGATTCAGAATCTGATTCTGAAAATAATGGGAAAAGACAGATCATCGACACAGACCCCACTGCTATTGTCGCGACCACAACAATTCAACCAGAAGAACCAATAGATCCTGAAGAGGGGGAGCGCCTTTTTCATTCACAGATGTGGGTGAAGGGGAACCCGCTATTTTATTGTTGATAGCGGAAGCCAGAAAAACCTCATCTCAGCAGAGGTCGTCAAACAATTGGGATTGTCGACAACACCACACCCGCAGCCATACAACATCGGGTGGCTTCGGCAAGGACGATATCTCTGTGTCAACCAACAGTGTCAATTGTCATATGGCATCCAACCCATCAAGGATGAGGTATTATGTGATGTTGCCCCACTGGATTTCTGTGATGTTCTCTTGGGCCAACCATATATGTGGAGACGCCATGCTGTTTATGAGTCTCCACCCCGTAGTGTCATTGTTACTTTGGGGGGTCATCTCTACGGAATACCAGAGGTAGTTCCAACTAGTGTTCCACCTAAAAAGTGTCGCAAGGTAGTATCTCATACTTCAAAATTTAGCTTCTTCACAAGCTGTTCAAAAGGGGAACATAAGGACACTACAACCACTACGGCCTCGCCCCAAACACCTTATATCCAATAGAAGTAGGGCGACAAGGCTGCAACAAAGAACAAAGATTCCTTCTGCACAACGTCCTCTCATGTATCTCGACTTGTTGAGCAGCTTCAGCTTCAACAGGTTCATGACAAACTTCCACAAACTAAGCAACGCGACGTCTCCAACAATACAACCAGCTCACCAAGTTGTAGATCCAACAAATGCTTTTCCCTCTCCCCCGGGAACTCAACGCAATTGAGACCATTGCTTCCTAAGGAGGGAGGATTGATCTAGTTGGATATCGGTGGCCACCCACCTTTTCCAACTGGCTCAAAACAACTTTTTGACAATTTTGGCAATTTACTATTTTTAGCAGGTTTTAACTTCCGGGGCCATTTTGAGGGTCCAAATGAAGGTTTTCGAGATCGAGGTTCACAATGATATATGAAGGCATGATTGAGCCCCCAAAATGAATCTCCTCAACGATACATTTCCAACGAGCTATCGGACGCCTAAAACGGAGATTGTATGCAAAAGTTACGACCTCGGGAAGTTGATGTACTAACTTACCCAAATGGGGCCCACATGACTTTTGGTGCTTCATCTCTAGGGTTAGGTTTTTGGATGTCTAGGACTTTTGGAATTCCTATTTATTGTAAAAAGGCCTCTAGAGCCTCATTGTAATCATCTTTTTGCGAATGCGAGTAGCTGTCACATCTCTTCTCAGAGATAAGCTATCACCATTCCAACGAGTCTTTCACTCTGTATTTTTACAGTCTCTGTACATTTCTTTCATTAATAGAAATCGTGTATTGCTGTATATCTGTGTTTATGGTTGCATCTCTGATACATTTCTATTATATTATTGAATATATGTGATATCTCTGTGCATTTCTTTATTATATCTCCTATCTCATTTCGTGCCGAAAATAATCCGGATCACTGTTGTACCTGTATTGAACATAGGGAAGACTCTCATCCCATGTGCGGGGATGCTTAGAATTGTACATGTGCAAGATATGCATGATCATTCGGTTGACGACCTCAATTTGGCCATCCGTCTAGGGGTGAAAGGAAGTGGATTTGGTGAGCTTGGTGTCCATCAGTGACCAGAGGCTCGACCAGAATGTGTTGAGGAACCGATTGTATCGATCCGAGATGATGGTTTGTGGTATCCCAAAATGTACCCACACTCGTTCGAAGAAGAGCTTGGTAGTGGCCTCTATTGTGATGTTTTTCTTATAGGCGACCATAATCGCCATTTTAGAAAAAACAATCAACCTCCACAAAACCACAATCATTTCCCTGCTTGGTTGACGAAAGGTCCATCATGTAGTCCATCAACTTGGAAAATTTTAAGAACCCCCAGTAGATTTGTATGTATAATAAATGGGTGAATCCCCATGACACATGGGAGAGTGTGAAGGCTATTTTATCAATAGCATAATATGCATATATAATTTTTTGGCAAATCTTTCACCAAAATTTGGGTGAATCTTTCACGAAATTATAAATTCTTGTGAAATTGTGGTGAATTTTCACATAATTATAAAACCTTTTAAAAGTCTTGGTGAATATTTTAAAATTCTATTAATTTAAGAAATTTGAATCAATGTTCGATCTTGGGAGTATTCCAAGAAAATATGGTACTGAAAGACCGTGCTGAAACACACTGCACACATGAATAACACTATGCATAATTAATAAGAATGTTCAATGAATGCAGATATGCTGGTGCTGAAACACCATGCTGAAACACACATGAAGAAGACTATGCTAATATACTCAAGTGACTCAGTGAGACATTGTTGGTTGCTAAAATTGCCCCTTTTTCCTTATCATTTTCATCTCATTCTCTTATATTAATTCATCCCTATTGTTTACATTTCGTATGAGAACATCAATTCTAGAGCAGGTACAATTCATTATTCATTCAACATTGTGTTATGTTAAAACTTAATTCATAGTTAACTTATAAACTAGGATGATGTTTCCTTAGTCCTAATTTGGGTAATTACATAGTCATACCTGTAAACCACGAAGATGTACATATATGCAGATACGTTGGTGCTGAAACACCTGGCAGAAACACGCTGCATGCACGAAGAAGACTATGCATAATTAATAAGAATGAATGTAGATATGATGGTGCTGAAACACCGTGCTAAAGCCTGAAACACCGTGTTGAAGCACCATTCTGAAACATGGACGAAGAAGACTATGTAGTATGGGCCATGGCCCCACCGATTCCATCATATCTAGCTGGCAGAGTTACTCCACCATTTTCATCCATGGTCGTCAGTAATAAGTATCTATTAATGGAAGGTACTGATAAGTTGAACGTAATCACTACCTCATATTTTTCTTGCCAGCGGCCGCGGGTCAGTTCCCACATGTACGTGTCCATAGTTTACAACCTACAGGTATGACTGGTTAGTGGGTCACTATGACATGTGTTTGACATCACATGATACTCTGAAATAATGACTGTTCCACACCCTTCCACATCACCAACAGACGAAAGAGAGGAAAGAGAGGAAAGAGAAGGAATTAATGAAGAGTTGGGACAAGATAATGTTGTTGGAGAACTAGGATAGGGCAATGGTGATGTAGAAACAAGGGATAGCCCTGGAGTTGTGATTGCAGAAGATGTACATATGGAATATATTGAATTGAAGATGGAGGAATATCTGCACCAAAACTTTGAAAAATCACCTACCGTTATAGCAGAGGAAAATGATCAGTTGATAGAGGAGAATCAACAAACACAACATGAAAGAGGGGATACGTTGTTATTCCTTTCATTCCACTCCTAAATATGGATCAGTGGTATCAGAGTGATATGCTCTTCATTTATTTTTCTTCGTGCATGTCCCCGACAAGATCTGGGTACAAGATGTTGGGACTCGAACCAGTCGAGCCTTTGCAAGATCGGCCACATCGAGCCCGACAACAATCTATGGGGCATGAGAAGAAAGACGATGGAGCAAGAGATCCTTCTAAAATGTTGCTTGAGGAAGCCCTTGCGCAACTAAGGAACAAAATGATGGACAACTTTGTACAGATCCTTCGACGACTTCCCACAGGAGACACATTTTCATTAAGCGGCCATGAAACCCCCTTCAAGGTAGAAGTAAAATTTGATATTCAGTTATTTGAAGGACTGATAGATGCAAATGCTATAAATAAGTAGTTGAATCTGCTCGAAGGGTATTTTTTGGTCAACAGTTTTTCTGACAGGGAAAAGATTACTTTTTCACTCCTCAAGGTCGTCCCCCATGTTAAGGGACTGGTGGGATACTTACTCTGAGCAAAGGGCCATAAAGGAATATTCAATATTTGCGGTCTTCCCCACATGGGATTCCTTTAGGGATGCCATTAAAGAATAATACTACCCCGTTGGAAGCTACGAGGACCAATACACAAGATGGACCATGCTGTGTTGGGAAAGGGACCAGATAGTACCAGATTTCACCAATATTTCTCATACCTTGTGCATCAAATTGGATATCAAATACTCTGAATGAAATTTGGTGCTCAAATACCACGGTTGTCTGCATAGATACATTCAAACAGAAATGGAGTTTCTAGACATCGCATCATCTGGTGCGGCTTATAGATATGATGTCAAGATCGAGCATAAATTTAAGAATAAGAGGTGAGAGTTTGGATTTGAAAAATCCTCACAAACGAAGCAGGGAAAAGGTGGCCCCAACCTACAAAACAAGGGACAGAGAAAATATGACCACTCTTAGGACAACCAATCCAAGTCGTAACCCAAGAAGGGTAATGAGAAGTCGAAGAAGGACAGGAGAAAATGGTGTGAATACCATAAAATCCCTTGGCACAACACCGAAGAATGTCACTCCAAGAAGTCATTGGTGGCCGAGACAAAAGCTTCCAAGTCAAAGGCAGATTTTGACTCCGAATCAAATCTAGAAAGTGGGAAGCAGATCATCAATGTTGAACTCAGTGCCATTTTCGCTACCACCAAAGTCCAACCCAACGAACTAGAAGAACCAGAGGAAGGGGAACACCTCTTTCACTCACATATGTGGGTAAAGGGGACTCCGCTACATTTCATTGTTGATAGTGAAAGTCAAAATAACTTGATTTCAGCAGAGGTCGTCAAGCGACTGGACCTGCTAATAACACCACACCTGCAACCCTACACCATCAGCTGGCTTCGCCAAGGACGAGATCTCCACGTCAACCAACAATGTCGTTTTCCCTACAACATCAAGCCCGTCAAAGACGAGGTATTGTATGATATTGCTCCACTTGAAGTTCGTGATGTTCTTTTAGGCCAACCATATTTTTGGAAGTGACATGTTGTGTATGAGTCTAAACGCCACAATGTTATTATTACTTTGGGTAGATAATTATACAGGATACCGGAGGTAGTGCCACCCACTGCTATTTCTTTAATCTCGTCTAAGGAATGCAGTAAGGTCATTTCAAAGACCGAGAAGTTCATATTCTTTGTGATCCATGATCACAGTAAGTAGAAGGTCACCGCCACATCCTTGACCTCTACACAAAGTCTCTCTTCGCAACAAAAGAAAGTGTGTGTGATCGTGGAAGAATACATAGACATCTTCTCCTCATCCACTGGGGTACTGACGCACTACCAAGTCAAGCATCCAATTGATCTAACCCCCAGTGCACCGCTTCCTAATGGATCGGTCTATCATCGCTCATTGATGGAAAATGATGAAATCAAGTGCTAGATCCAAGAGCTTCTTCAAAAGGGGAAAATCTGACCCATCTCCTCCCCTTACGGAAGCCTGATTGTGTTGGTGCAAAAGAAAGATGGGACTTGGTAGATCTGCATGATTACAGAGCATTAAAAAAAATCACAGTCCGAAACTGATACCCAATTCCCCAAATTGATGACCTTCTTGACCAACTCAAGGGGGGAAATCTCTTCAACAAGATTGACCTAAAGTCTGGCTACCACTAGGTTGCCATCGAACCGAATGATGTATGGAAGACAACTTTCAAATCTAAAGAAGGTCTCTTCGAATGGCTGGTCATGCCCTTTCGCTTAACAAATGCACCAACAACTTCCATGAGATTGATGGATGATGTATTGAGACCCTTCACCAACTCTTTTGTGGTGGTATATCTGGATGAGATCCTCATCTTTAGTAGAACTTGGGAGGAGCACATGCAACATATTCAACAGGTTTTGGGCACTCTGTGGAAGCTCAAGCTATATGCCAACTTAGAAAAATGCTCCTTTGGCATGAACAAGGTCCAATACTTGGGTTACATTGTTTATGAGCATGAGGTACATGTGGATCCAGCTAATATCCAAGTCATTTGTGACTGGCCAGCCCCGACCACACTAACCGAGCTTCAGAACTTCTTAGGACTTGCCAACTTCTACCGAAGGTTCGTGTTGGGATTCTCCCATATTGCATGGGCCCTCAGCAAAGTAACCTAATGGGGGCACTCAACACAATGGATACCATTGCTTCCTATGGGGGGAGGACTGATCGAGGTGGATATTGGTGGCCACCCACCTATTCCAACTGACTCCTCTTGATAATTGTTAGTTCATCACGTTCTTTTGTAATTCTTTGTAATTGTGGGTTCTACACTTCTGGGGCTGTCTGAAGCCCTACACAGCTTCCAGGTGGATATTGATGGTCGCCCAACTAATCTAGATGGCTTATTTTGGAATTTTTCAGGTCAGTACATCTTTCTGCACTTCGAGGGTCATTTTGGGGCACTAAAAAGTGTTTTTTTGGCTTTCCACAGTCAAAATGTAGACGAAGTCAAAGTTTGACGATATAATGTGTAGTTCTTGAAAAGACCTTTCCAATGGGCTATCACATGCCTAAAATGGAGGTCGTATGCAAAATTTACGACCTCAGGAATTTGAGGTACCAACTTACCCATAGGGCCCCACATAACTTTTGGAGTTTCATCTCCTATGGTTAGGTTTTTGGATGTCTAGGGTTTTGGAATTCATGAGTAATGTTAAAAAGGCCTATGGAGCCTCATTGTAATCATTCTTCTCAGACGAATGCACGTAGCATCCACATCTCTTCTTAGAGATAACTACCACCATTCGAGCAAGTTGTTTTCAGTTTTGTAGTTTTACAGTTTGAGCCTATTTTATTTATTCAATAGAAGTTATTGTTCATTGGATATCTATGGTTGTTCTCTGTATCTCACTGTTATTGTATTCAATTTGTTATTCCTTTCGTTCCGCTCCTAAATCCAGATCAATCACATGGTTGCATGTCCCTTCAGCCTTGTTGTTGCAAATTTCACTTTCTTCTTGACTTCAACCTCTTCAAAATCAAAATATTTGTCCATGGCACTTATCCACTCCATGAGCTCTTCTACTTTCAAATTCCCTTCATACATGGTAACTTCTACCTTCGGTTTGCCACCATCCTTCACCAACATCCTCTAAACTTTGTTTTCTTCAGTGTCTTCTTCTGCTTCCTCATCAGAAGATTCTTCTTCAACATTGACAAATCTGTCATTAGGGTCTCTCCTTTGAGAAATTTTCATTGCTTTCATCCTTGTCCGAAGGTGCCTTATTTCTTCAAGAAACATTGCATTGGATACAAGTCTTATGTGACCTATGCTAACATTTCCTCTTACTCTTCTCCTTGGTGGCATGCTTTCTGGATTTTTAATGCAAAACTCTGTTTCTACAACTCTGATAACAAAAATTATGGCCTAAAATACCAAATCTACACAAATTCCTCTTAGGATATGTGAATAATCCTTTTCCCCTTGTCTTAACACATGATCTTATGAATTCTACACTGAGATATTCTTTGAATTATCTCTCTATATTCACCAAAGTATAGTGCTGGATTTCAAATTTAAAGACAAATTATATGCACAGTAAATAAGCCTCGGCTTAATTTATTACCAAATGACCACTGTCTAGACCTTGGGCTTAACTTTAAAAGGTGCACAATAATATAATTCTAAGCCCTTACTTAACCCCTATGTCAAAGCACCAAAGCCTATGACCACATGCTTAACATAAGGTGCTATACCCGTTGACTTGTGGTAATATATTTTAATAAAAATAAACAGTTAAAAGAAATCCAATGATCTAAGGATCAATAGTTCCTGTACTCTCATGTTTCCAAAATGGGTTTTATAATTCTTCTCCTTCAAAATGTGATTAAATCTCCTTTTGACACATGGCAATAGGAAACCCGGTGGTTTTGGCATTGTTGCCAATTCAATACACAAGCAACCCTTGTTCACTTTAGAAAAACAAAGAGATCTCGTCCGTTCATTTAAACCCTCGCCCAGATCTGACGATTTAAATTCATTGATCACTTTTTTTTTATCAATGAATTCGATAACTATTGTTTGAGCTCATAAAAGAGTTCTGAAACTCTATTAAAAATTAACCCGTGACCAAACTTACATACAATTTCAAGGTTCCATTACTCTGATTTAACAATATTGGTTTAAGAATGCGATTCAAAGTAGAAACATACAATAACTCAAGAATATTGTTTAAAACTTCCACAGAAACTGTGTAAAAACACATAGTAGATCTCTATTGATCACAAACTATAAAAATTCATAGGAGAATGTTCCCAACACTTTCACACTCAATGAAATCTCTAATAAAATCACACTGACACTTCTAACTAACACACAATCATGGGAATCCAATCCTTCTCCTCACCAAACCCTCTATTTAACCTCAACAAACAAGTTCGATTAGATCGAACAACCTGACCCTATCGAATCACTTAGAAATCTCAATCCCTAATTATCTGGAAATAATAACACCTAATCTAACAAACTTGACTTGTTTGATGCCTTCTAGAGGAAATTAAACAATTTATTACAATATGAATTAAATTTAAGAGGACCAACCCTCTTTAGTAAATGAAATTGACCATATAGGTCAATTTTAATTTCTTTGATTAGATGCTCTTGCATCAAATGCTCGGGGAAGAAAATAATGCTCCATCAAAATGTCAAGATCCACATTGTACTTATAAACCTCTGTTGATGTCACCCAACTAGCATCTTCTGCTAGTCGTCCTTTCCATTTGATTAAATACTGATAATATGCTTTGCCTTTGGTTTTCTTGGTCATTCTTTTATCCAAAACTACTTCAACTTCCCTCTATACCTTCTTTGGAAATTGTTCCTCCCATTTTAAAGTATGAACTTCATCAATTATAGGTTCATATGTCACCTATGTTTCTGATTCCTTGTAGGGGTACAAGTATGCCACATTGAATATGTGAGAAATCTCAATTCCCTCTAGCAACTCTATCTCATATGTATTTGTAGAAATTTTCCTCATTATTCTGCAAGGTCCAATCTTTTTCAATTTCAACTTGTTGTATGTCCCTACATGAAATATTTTCTTTCTCAGATACACCATAACCAAATCACCAATTTGGAACTCCATCTCTTTCCTCTTCATATATGCCCTTTGCTTGTACTTATTGTTGCTTTCTTGCAACTTCTATTTGACATCTTCTTGCAACTTCTGCATGTGCTCTGCAAACTCCTCAGCATATGCACTCCTTATCCCCTGCTTTCCCAAATATCTGAGTTCATATACACCTCTAGGATGCATTCTAAAAACAATTTGGAATGGTCTCATTCATGTACTCTTGTTAGGAGTATCATTATAAGAAAACTCTGCCTGAGCAAGTGCCAAATCCCACTGTTTTGGATTTTTATAAACAAGACTCCTCAATATATTTCCCAAGCTCCTATTCACCACCTCCATTTTCCCATCAGTTTGAGGGTGATAGCCTAAGCTAAAACTGATATTTGTACCCAACTTCTTCCATAGAGTCCTCCAAAAGTGTCCAACAAACTTGATGTCCTGGTTTGAAACAATGCTCATGGATAGACCATGCAATCTTACTATCTCTCAAAAAAACAAACTTGCAATATTAGTTGCATCATTAGTCTTTCTACAAGCATTAAAATGAGCCATTTTATAAACTCTATCTACAAGAACAGAGATAAAGTAATTTTCCCTTTGTGTTTTAGGTAAACCCAAAACAAGACCCATGTTGATTGAATCCCATGGCCTGTTTGGAATTGGAAATGGCTGATATAGTCTAGTATTCTGATTTCTTCCCTTGGCATGATGACAATTCCTGCATTTCTCCACAAACGTTTTGACATCAATTTGCATCTTTGACCAAAAATAGAAATCATTTACCTGAGCATATGTTTTGTCTTGTCCAAAGTGTCTTGATAATCCTCCATTGTGATTTTCTTTGATTAAATTCTCTCTCATGGAACACTTAGGAATGCACAATTTACTGTTCTTGAACATCAAACCTTCCTGTAACATATAATCCAACCACTGGCTTCTATTATGAGCAACAAGATTCCCACAAGATGCATATATATTATGAAAATCAACATCTTCTTTGTACATACCAATCAATTCATCAAATCCAAAAGTGTTGACCTTTAATTCCTGCAAAACTAAATTGACCCTGCTCAAAGCATCATCAACTTTATTAGATTTGGCAATTGTGTGTCTGATTACAAAGGTAAATCTTTGCAGAAATTCCACCCACTTGGCATGCTTTTGGTTTAATTTTGGTTGGTTGTTTATAAACTGTAGTGCATGATTTTTAGAATACAATATAAATTCCTTGGGCATTAAATAATGCCTCCACTTCTTAAGTGCTTGCACAATAGCATAAAACTCCTTATCATAACAAGAATACTTTTGTTTTGCCTCATTTAATTTTTCACTAAAATATGCAATAGTTCTCTATTGTTCTTGACATAACACAACCCCAATTGTTGTCTCAATGGCGTCAATTTCTACTTGAAAAGTTTTGTCAAAACTTGGTAAGGCCAAAACAGGGTTTTTAGTGATCTTTCTTTTCAACAATTCAAAATTTATGTTTGTTGTCTCTGTTCATTTAAATGGTTGTTTAATCTCCTTTATGGTCTCTATTATGGGTGCACAAATTTGACTAAAACTCTTGATAAATTTTCTATAAAAGATTGCAAGGCCATGAAAGCTCCTTACCTCAAATACACTTCTAAGAGTTGGCCAATTAAAAATTGCTTGCACATTTTCTGGATCCATTTTCAACACTTCCTCTAATACTACAAATCCCAAATATATTAACTCCTTCTTCATGAAGCTGCACTTCTTCAAATTTATCAGTAGATTTTCCTTCTACAAGGTGCTCAACACCATCTTAAGATGCTTCAAATGTTCTTCCTTACTCTGACTATAAATCGGAATATCATCAAGATACACTATCACAATTTTTCCTGTATATTCCTTTAAAATTTCATTCATTAACCTCATAAATGTGTTGGGTTCATTTGTGAGCCCAAAGGTCATCACCAACTACTCATACAACCCATTATTAGTTTTAAACACACTCTTCCATTCACCCCCCTCTCTAATTATTATTTGATGGTATCCACTCTTCAAATCAATTTTAGAAAAATACTTTGACCCACTCAAAAAATCCATGAAATCATCTATATGAGGTAATGGAAATGTGTATCCGATAGTGATATTATTTATTGTCCCAGAATCAATACAGATGCACCACACACCCTCCTTCTTTGGACTGAACGCTGCTGGTATTGCACATGGACTTAAGCTTTCTTTTACCAACCCTTTGTCCAATAACTCCTGCACATGTTGTTTTCTTTATTCATTCTCTTGGGGAGTTAACCTATAAGCTGCTTTATTATGTAAACTTGCACCAGGTATCAAGTCAATATGGTGACTGATACTTATCACATGTGGTAAGGCATTTGGTAATTCATCCACAATGACATCAACAAAATCATCAAGTAGAATTCTAATTTCAATAGGCATTTCATCTAAACTAGTAGAAGTCAAAATTACCTTTGGTTTAYCGATGAGAGAAAAATGTATCTCTTCATTCTTCATGACTTCATGCAACAATTCTTTTCCACTCATCAACAAGATACTAGGTCCAGGCTCCTCTTTGGTTGCTTCATCTATCAAGGTTAGCAACACATGCTTCTTCCCATCCTTTTCCAAAGAATAAGTATTCCTTCTGCCATCATGAATGGCCTTCCTATCATAYTGTCAAGGTCTTCCCAATAACACATGTAAAACMTCCATTGGCATTATATCACATAACACCACATCTTTGTATGTACCAATATATATGTCCACTTTGCATTTCTCCTTCACCAAGAGTTGATGTCCTTTCTGCAACCAAGACACTCTATAAGGAGTGGGGTGTGCCATATCTTCCAAACCCAACTTCTCTACCATCTCTGTGGAGACCATATTATCTGTACTCCCACTGTCAATCACTACTTTGTAGTACTTACCTTTAGACTTGCACATAGTCTTAAAAAAACTTTTCCTTTGGGCTGGTTCACTCACCTCTTTCTCTTCTTTAATCAAAACTCTTTTCAACAACAAAGACTCCCCTGCGTCAGGAGGTTCTTCCTTCCCTACTGCCTGATTTGTTTCTTCTTTAGCCTCTACCACATTCACATTTCTCTGATTTGCTGATTTATTTTTAGGATAGTTCCAAGACATATGTCTTATCTCTCCACATGTATACCATCTAATTTCTCTTCCCCTGCCTCTTCCTATGGAGACAAATATCCTTCCAATAGAGTCCCCTATCTGTGATGATTGGCTGCTAGAGCTCACTGCTTCATTCTTAGCATACTGAATCTTCCTCAGTTAGAATATCCTTTTCCTCTTGCTATACTTTTCCATCTACCTCTCTGATTCTACTTTCTTACCATCTTCTCCTCTGCCTTCAAGTATTCCTAGTAAGCATCCTCAATAGTCCTCAGAGTCTACAAGTTGATTTCATCCTGTATGTCATATCTCAAGACATTTATGTACTTAGCCACTTTCTCCACATCTTATTCTACATGTCTAGGTCTTATGCACAACCTGTAAAACTCTTCTGTATAAGTTTAACTGTCATCCCTTTTTGTCTTAAATTCTGCAGTTGTCTAAAGAGATTGATCTGGTAATCCTTTGTCATAAACTTGATTTTAATCTTGCTAACCATTTTATCCCAAGTCTTGATCTTGGACTTACCTTTTCTTTCCCTGGATATATACAACTCATCCTAGCACTGATCCAGGTGGATATTGGTGGCCACCTACCTATTCCAATTGGCTACTCTTGACAATTGTTAGTTCAAAACGTTTTTATGTAATTCTTTGAAATTGTGGGTTCTACACTTTCAGGGATTTCTAAATCCCTACACAGCTTCCAGGTGAATATAGGTGGCCGCCCACCTAATCCAACTGGCTTATTTTGGAAGTTTTCACATCAGTACATCTTTTTGTACTTCCAGGGCCGTTTTGGGGCCCTAAACAATGTTTTTTTGGTTTGCCACATTCAAACTATAGATAGAGTCAAAGTTTGATGGAATAATGTGTATTTATTGAAAATACCTTTCCAACGGGCTATCACGCGCCTAAAACAAAGGTCGTATGGAAAAGTTACGACCCAAGGAAGTTGAGGTACCAACTTACTCATAGGGGCCCACATATTTTTTGGCATTTCATCTCCTAGGGTTAGGTTTTTGGATGTCTAGGGTTTTGGCATTCATGAGTAATGTTAAAAAGGCCTCTGGAGCCTCATTTTAATCATTCTTCTTAGATAGATGCTCGTAGCAGCCACATCTCTTCTAAGAGATAACTACCACCATTCGAGCAAGTTGTTTTCAGTTCTGCAGTTTTACAATTTCAACCTATTTTATGTATTCAATAGAAGTTATTGTTCATTGGATATCTGTTGTTGTTCTCCGTATATTTGTGTTATTGTATTTAGTTTGTTATTCCTTTCGTTCCGCTCCTAAATTTGGATCAGTGGTATCATAGCGATTTTCTCTTCATTTATTTTTCTTCGTGCATGTCCCCGACAAGATCTGGGTACAAGAAGTTGGGACTCAAACCAATCGAGCCTTTGCAAGATCGGCCACACCGAGCCTGGAAATAATCCACGGGGCACGAGAAGAAAGATGATGGAACAAGAGATCCTTTTAAAACGTTTCTCGAGGAATCCCTTGCACGACAAAGGAAAAAAATGATGGACAACTTTGTACAGATCCTTCAGTGGCTTCCCACATGAGATGCATATTCATAAAGTGGACATGCAACCCCCTTCAAGGTACAAGTAAAATTTGATATTCAATTATTTGAAGGACCGATAGATGCAAATGTTGTAGATAAATAGTTGAATCTGCTTGAAGGGTATTTTTCGTTCCACAATTTTTACGAAAGGGAAAAGATTACTTTTGCACTCCTCAAGGTCGTCCCCCATGTTAAGGACTGGAGGGATACTTACTCTGAGCAAAGGGCCATAGAGGAATCTTCAATATTTGTGGTCACCCCCACATGGAATTCCTTCAGGGATGCCATTAAATAATAATACTACCATGTTGGAAGCTACGAGGACCAATACACATGATGGATCATGCTGTGTTGGGAAAGGGACCAGACAATACCATATTTCACCAATATTTTCCATACCCTGCTCATTAAATTGGGTATAAATTACTCCGAATGACATTTGGTGCTCAAATACCGCGTTTGTCTACATAGATACATTCAAATAGAAATGGAGTTTCTGGACATCACATTATTTGGTGCGGCTTATAGATATATTGTCAAGATCGAGCATAAATTTAAGAAAAAGAGGTGAGAGTTTGGATCTACAAACTCCTCACAAATGAAGCAGGTAAAAGGTGGCCCCAACCCAAAAAACAAGGGATAGAGCAAATATGACCACTCTTAGGACAACCAATCCAAGACGCAACCCAAGAAGGGTAATGAGAAGTCGAAGAAGGACATGGGAAAATGGTGTGAATACCATAAAATCCCTTGGCACAACACCAAAGAATGTTGCTCCAAGCAGTCATTGATGGCCGAGTTGAAATCTTCTGAGTCAGAGGTAGATTCTGACTCCGAATCAAATCTAGAAAATGGGAAGCAGACCATGGATGTTGAACCCAGTGCCATTGTCGCTACCACCAAAGTCCAAACAAGCGAACCAGAAGAACCAGAGGAAGGGGAACACCTCTTTCACTCACAAATGTGGGTAAAGAGGACTCCGCTACATTTCATTGTTGATAGCGAAAATGAGAAGAACTTGATTTCAACAGAGGTCGTCAAGCAGCTGGACCTGCCAATAACAACACACCGGTAACCCTACACCATCGGTTGGCTTCACCAAGGACGAGATCTCTGCATCAACCAACAATGTCGCTTGCCCTACAATATCAAGTCCATCAAAGACAAGGTATTGTGTGATATAACTCCACTTGAAGTTTGTGATGTTCTTTTAGGCCAACCATATTTGTGGAAGCGACATGTTGTGTATGAGTCTAGACCCCGCAATGTTATTATTACTTTGGGTATATAATTGTACATGATACCGGAGGTAGTGCCACCTACCTCTATTTCTTTAATCTCTACTAAGCAATGTAGTAAGGTCATTTGATAGACCGAGAAGTTCTTCTTCTTTGTGATCTGTGCTCACAGTAAACATAAGGTCGCCGCCACATCCGTGACCTCTACACAGAGCCTCTCTTCGCAACAAAAGAAAGTGGATGTGTTCGTGGAAGAATATAGAGACATCTTCTCCTCATCCACCAGGGTACTAACACACTGCCAAGTCAAGCATCCAATTGATATTACCCCCAGTGTATTGCTGCCTAATGGACTGGTCTATCGTCACTCACTGATGGAAAATGACGAAGTCAAGTGCTAGATCCAAGAGCTGCTTCAAAAGGGGCACATCTGACCCATCTCCTCCCCTTGTGGAAGCTCGATTGTGCTGGTGTAGAAGAAAGATGAGACCTGGAAGCTCTGCATTGATTACACAGCATTAAACAAAATTACAATATGAAACCGGTACCCAATTCCTCGAATTGATGACCTTCTTAACCAAATCAAGGGGGAAAATATCTTCAACAAGATTGACCCAAAGTCTAGCTACCACCAGGTTCCCATTGAACCGAATGATGTATGGAAGACAAATTTCAAATCTAAAGAAGGTCTCTTCAAATGGCTGGTCATGCCCTTTTTCTTAATAAATGCACCAACAACTTCCATGAGATTGATGGATGATGTATTGACACCCTTCACCAACTATTTTGTGGTGGTATATCTGGATGATATCCTCATCTTTAGCAGAACTTGGGAGGAGCACATGGAGCATATTCAACAGGTTTTGGGCACTCTTTGGCAGCACAAGCTATATGCCAACTTGGAAAAATGCTCCTTTGGCATGAACAGGGTCCAATACTTGGGTTACATTGTTCATGAGCACGGGGTACATGTGGATCCAGCTAAGATCCAAGTCATTCGTGTCTGGCCAGCCCCAACCACACTAACCGAGCTTCAGAACTTCTTGGGACTTGCCAACTTCTATCAAAAGTTCATGTTGGGATTCTCCCATATTGCATGGGCCCTTAGCCAAGTAACCAAGGGTGGTGGAAATGCAAAGTTCGCATGGGAGCAGGCACAACAACAAGCATTTGATTATTTGAAGCATCGCTTGTGCTCAACTCCAGTACTCTCCTTACCCGATCCATTTGATATTGAGACTGATGCCTCCGACTATGTTGTAGGTGCAGTTCTCACTCAACATGGTCATATAGTAGCATACCATAGTGAGACACTCTAAGATACTGTACGAAAATACCCCACCTATGACTAAGAAATGTATTCCATTATGAAATCCTGCCGTCAATGGAAACATTACATTTTGGAAAAGGAGACAATCATCCACACTGATCATAAGCCTTTGCAGTTCATACAAACACAAAGGAAGTTGCAGAACGATCACCATCAAAAGTGGTCCACATACCTACAACAGTTCCATCTCAACATCAAGTATATAACATGGAGCCCAAATCATGTCGCTGACTACCTCAGTTTCCATCTAGTTGCTGCACTCACCATAGTGCTCCATTCCTTTGGGCATGAGGCATCTGCATGGTCCTGACTTTATCAACGTGACCCTGACTTTTCCACCACCTATCAAGTCTTGGGTACAAGAGCGAATGTCATCGATTTTCACCTCCAGGATGGATTGTTATGTAATCTGGGCCACCTTTGTGTTCCCACAAGAAAGCGTGCAAAGCTGATTTTTGAGGCTCACTACAATCAGATGACATGACATTTTGGCATGGAGAAAACTGTGGTCGTTCTACAAAAAAAAATTTATTGGCCAAAACTTCGACAAGATGTCAACAAGTATATTAGATCTTGCACTGCTTGTGCGATTGCCAAGCCAACCATTAAGAAGAAAGGCTTATACACCCTCTTTCTACTCCCATGAGGCCTTGAGAATCCATCTCGATGGATTACATGCCTGGCCTTCCGTCCACCAAGCACGAAAATGATTGTGTATTTGTGGTGGTTGATCGGTTTTCAAAAATGGCCATTATCACAACCTGCAAGAAGAGCATCACAACGACATATACTACCAAGCTCTTCTTCGAATGAGTGTGGATCTATTTTGGGATACCACAGAACATCCCCTCAGATCGGGATATTAGGTTCCTCAAAATATTTTTGTCGAGTCTCTGGTCACTATTGGACACCAAGCTCACTAAATCCACTTCTTTCCATCCCCAAACTAATGGCAAGAAAGAGGTAATCAATCAGATGATTGTGCACATCATGCGCATGGAAAAATCTAAGAATCCATGTACATGGGATGAGAGTCTTCCCTATGTTCAACATAGCTACAACATGGCTCTCCATAGATCTACTGACCATATCCCATTTCAGGTGGCGCTGGGATTCCAACCCTTGGGGTCCCATTGATGTTGCATTACCTCTTGCAACCACCTAGGAATAATCTTACCATGTTAAGTCTGAGGCTGACAAGGCCACCAAATTCATTGAGTGGATTCAACACATCCGCCAACAGGTCCATGAGATTTTGCAAAAAGCAAATGCTAAGTACACGCAACTTCATGATCAACACCGGGTACCGCACAAGTTTCAAGTGGGAGACAAGGTCTGGTTACATTTGCTGAAAGATCACCTTACAAGGCCCCATAAGAAGCTCTGCCCACTTTGCTATGGGCCTTACACTATCACCAAGGCTGTGGGTAGCAATTATTTTGAGCTCAACACTCCACCCTTCCTTGGCTTGCACCCAGTTTTGAATGTGGACCTCCTTCGACCATATTTTTCACCCTTACTGGACACCTCGGAGATCATAGAGAAATTGAAACCAATAGAGCTCAACCATGACTGCATGGAACAAACATCCACTGATCATATAGTGGACACATAGGTCAAGGGCACTCACCGGTAGAGGATCGAGTTTTATCGGGTTGTTAAGGTAGGGCAACTACTACACCAAGGAAAGTGGCTCACCCGGGGCCAAATTCAACAAAAGTTTCCTCACCTAATGGGGGCACTCAACGCAATGGATACCATTGCTTCCTATGGGGGGAGGACTGATCCAACTAGATATTGGTGGACACCCACCTATTCCAACTGACTCCTCTTGATAATTGTTAGTTCATCACATTCTTTTGTAATTGTTTGTAATTGTGGGTTCTACACTTCTGGGGCTGTCCGAAGCCCTACACAGCTTCCAGGTGGAGATTGGTGGTCGCCCTCCTAACCAAACTGGCTTATTTTGGAAGTTTTCAGGTCAATACATCTTTATGTACTTCGAGGGTCATTTTGGGGCACTAAAAAGTGTTTTTTTGGCTTGCCACAGTCAAAATGTAGCTGAAGTTAGAGTTTGACGACATGCTGTGTAGTTCTTGAAAATACCTTTCCAATGGGCTATCACGTGCCTAAAATGGAGGTCGTATGCAAAAGTTACGAACTCAAGAATTTGAGGTACCAACTTACCCATAGGGGCCCACATAAATTTTGGCATTTTATATCCTATGGTTAGGTTTTTGGATGTCTAGGGTTTTGGCATTCATGACTAATGTTAAAAAGGCCTATGGAGCCTCATTGTTATCATTTTTCTCAAACGGATGCGCGTAGCATCCACATCTATTCTCAGAGATAACTACCACCATTCGAGCAAGTTGTTTTTAGTTCTGCAGTTTTACAGTTTGAGCCTATTTTATTTATTCAATAGAAGTTATTGTTCATTGGATATCTATTGTTGTTCTCTGTATCTCTGTGTTATTGTATTCAGTCTGTTATTCCTTTCGTTCTGCTCCTAAATCCGGATCAATCACATGGATGCATGTCCCTTCAGCCTTGTTGCTGCAAATTTCACTTTCTTCTTGACTTCAACCTCTTCAAAATTAAAATATTTTTCCATGGCACTTATCCACTCCATGAGCTCTTCTACTTTCAAATTCCCTTCATACATGGGAACTTATACCTTCGGTTTGCCACCGGCCTTCACCGACTGTTACACATTATTTTCATCACCCTTATGACTGTTAATGATGTAAACCTATCCTTTGTCTTTAGAAGGATCAATATCCCGAATTCTTGAAGAAAGAAGGGAGAATAACTTTCCCTGAGAGAAGAAGTTTTATTTTCCTTTGTAAAAACCCTATTAAAAAGGATTTCCGCAAGCTGCTCTATACATAGGGTGCGGAAATGCCTGATTTCCACAGGCTGCACTATATCTAGGCTGTGAAGTTTCCACAGGTTGCTCTATAGCTAGGGTGTGACGACCTTCGTACGTGGGAAAAATGAGCATTTTCTCGATGCTTCTAGAAGGAGAAGCTTCTATAGTGAGGTGGCTTCTGAACGGTTTGGATCTTACTCGCTTTCATGATTTAGTGGGATCATCCTAACCTTCTCACCTTATCCTCTTCATCTTATAAAAGGAGAGGAGCTCTCATGGAGAAAGTTAGTTGGATTAAGCTTAGTTGGATTTGGCTTGAGATTGTTAGCTTGGTTAGAATGGATTTGAGATTTGCTTTGTCAAGATAGATTATGAGTAGCTATCAGATCCATGGTCTCAGAATCCTTGGAGCAAGAAGTGCGTGGGAAGCAAGGAACCGTTGGAAGGAACCTGACAACATCAAGGCTTCTGGTTGTATCTTTCTTCCACATTCTTTAATACATATATACTTTTCTTTCCTATATGAATGTTATTTGTCCATATTGTATGATTCCTTGATCACACACATAGCTTCATATCAAATAGACTTTGTTATTCTTGTCTTCGTTGGCTTGTGCTTATTTGCAGATATTTCTCATAAACCTCGTGACGAAACTTGGATTGCATTGGCAAAGTCAGATCTTCAATATTTAAAAGGTATGTTCTAGATCTATTTCTCATTTGATAATTGAAAGCTAAGGAAAGAGTAGTGTACTGTCTTGTTTTGTTCTAGTTTCATAGTGAAGCTAGGGGGATTGATTTGTGTCCGCACTTAACAATTATCCCGATAACACCAACATCCTCTAAAATTTGTTTTCTTCAGTGTCTTCTTCTGCTTCCTCATCAGAAGATTCTTCTTCAACATTGACATATCTGTCATCGGGTTCTCTCCTTTGAGAAATTTTCATTGCTTCCATCCTTGTCTGATGATGCCTTATTTCTTCAAGCAACATTGAATTGGCTACAAGTCTTCCCTGACCTATGCCAACATTTCCTCTTACTCTTCTCCTTGGTGGCATGCTTTTTGGAGTTTTAATGCAAAACTCTGTTTCTACAACTCTGATACCAAAACTTATGGCCTAAAATACCAAATCTTCACAAATTCCTCTTAGGATATGTGAATAATCCTTTCCCCCTTGTCTTGACACATGACCTTATGAATTCTACACTGAGATATTCTTTGAATTATCTCTCTATATTCACCAAAGTATAGTGTTGGATTTCAAGTTTAAACACAAATTATATGCACAGTAAATAAGGCCCGGCTTAATTTATTACCAAATGACCACTGTCTAGACCTTGGGATTAACTTTAAAATGCACACAGGTATATAATTCTAAGCCCTTAATTAACCCCTATGTCAAATCACCGAAGTGTAATTCCTAACCTTGTACAATATCTACTGCAAACATATATTCAGAAAAGAACATAAAAGATACAATGGCAAATACAAACATTACACATAGATTTTTTCCCTGGAAACCCAAACCGGGAAAACCAACATATTCTATATTCATTCATAGTGCTACATTGTTTACAATACAATATACATATAGGAGCCAGCGACATCCAAAAACCTAACCCAATGACCTGGATTAGTCCAAAACCCTAATTCCTTAACCGGAAATAGAAAACCATCGGCAAAAACCATGTGTCGAAAAACTACCTAAATACATGACATGTTTCTCGAGGTAGGTGTCACGTTTCCCGGGGTAGAATTTTTTTTTTTGCAGGGGGCTCTGCCCCCCTGCACCCTCCAAGGGGGGGCCTAGCGGCAAATAATATAACACATACCCAACATTCTCCCACTTGTTGTTTTCTTTGTATACAGGGGGTTACAGGGTTACATAGTCAAAAATCCAAGTCAGGAATGCCCATGGATCCTCTGCACCAAGAGAACTTCTTAGTTCTCATAGATTTTGTTAATGAGTCTGCAACATTCTTCAAAGTGTCCACCTTCATCAATGATACTTTCTTTTCTTCAATCATGTCTCTCACAAAGTGATATTAAACATCACTGTGCTTTGTCTTTGAATGATAAGCAGGGTTCTTCGCCAGAAAAATTGCACTCTAACTGTCACACTCTATCCTTACATCTTGTTGTACCAACCCAATACCTAAACACAATCTTTGTAACCATACTGCTTCCTTACTTGCATGAGTGGCTGCCATGTATTCAGATTTTGTAGTTGAAAGTGCCACTACAACCTATCTTTTGCTCATCCAACTTATTGCTCCTCCAAATAGGTTAAATACATACCCGCTTGTAGATATTCTATGATCCAAATCTCCATCCCAGTCTACATCCACAAAGCCATCTATATTGACCACTCTATCCTCCTAGTCTTCCTTCGTAGTACAATCCATAGCTATCAGTGCCACGCAAATACCCGAAAACCCTTTTTATTGCTGTCCAATGCTCCTTCCCTGGTTTTGACATATACTTGCTCAAAACTCCCACTGCATGTGTAATGTCCGGTCTAGTACATACCATTACATACATCAAACTGCCAATTGCACTCGCATATGGAACATGAGACATGTCCTCCTCTACTTCATGTGTCTTGGGACACTGATCCACAGATAACTTTACACCAACAGGAATAAGAAACTTGACCAGTTTACATTCCTTCATATTAAACCTTTGCAATATTGTCTCGACATATTTTCTTTGATTTAACCAGAGTTTCCTCTTTTTTCGATCTCTTTTAATTTCCATGCCCAAAATGAAATTTGAAGCAACAAGATCCTTCATGTCGAATTTAGAGGACAACTGAGTTTTCACATCCTGGATAATCTCCTTGTTGTTTCCTAT
>ML811430.1:7878-31388 GCA_009831015.1 Picea engelmannii | reverse complement strand
TCTCATCTCCTCCGACAACAAGGATGAGACCACTTCTTCAAACTTCAAAGAAGTTGTATTACTACCTATGGCCACAACCAGATTATCCCACGAGTCTGGTAAAGAACACAACAAACCGATACATTTATCTTCTTCTGAAATTTTAATCTCAACAGAGACTAACTGACTTACCACAGTATTGAAGGCGTTCAAATGCTCTGCCACCGAGTCTCCATCTCTCATCCTCAATTTATACAGCTTCTTTCTCAGGAATAGTTTATTTACCAGGGACTTAGATTGATACAACTTCCCTAACTTTTCCCATAAATCCTTGGCTGTAGCTCCCTCTGACACATTCAGTAATACTGAATCAGAGAGACACAGTCATATTGTGCTCTTTGCCTTTCGATCCATCTTTTTCTAGTCATCTGCAGAAGTTCCTGTAGGTGCAGTACCTAGATCTACCACGATCCACTGATCTCTGTCCACCAAAAGATCTTCCATCTTGAGCTTCCACAACTCAAAGCTTTTCCCATTAAACTTCTCGATCTCCATCTTCGAATTGCTTGCCATTTCTTTTCACCTGAAAAACAATACCACAGATCTCCCACTGTAACAAGGCTTATCACAGTCCCGAGCCAAACCCTTGACCACAAAGGTGTCCCCCTGAAGCCAATAAAGCTCTGATACCAAATGTAAATCCTAACCTTGTACAATATCTACTGCAAACATATATTTTTCTGAACATAAAAGATACAATGGCAAATACAATCATTACACAGAGATTTTTCCCCTGGAAATTCAAACCGGGAAAACCAACATATTCTATATTCATTCATAGTGTTACATTGTTTACAATACAATATACATATAGGAGCCAATGACATCCAAAACCCTAACCTAATGACCTGGATTAGTCCAAAACTCTAATTCCTTAACCGGAAATAGAAAACCATCGGCAAAAACCATGTGTCGAAAAACCACCTAAATACATGACACGTTTCCCGAGGTAGGTGTCACGTTTCCCGAGGTAGGTGTCACATTTCCCGAGGCACCCCGTGCGGGGGGCTCCGCCCCCCTACACCCCCGCTGCGCACTCGACACATACGCTCAGACACTACTACGTGTGCAAAGAATATAAGACATACCCAACACGAAGCCTATGACCACATGCTTAACATAAGGTGCTATACTCGTCGACTTGTGGTAATATATTTTAATAAAAATCAACGATTGACAGAAATCCGATGATCTAAGGATGAAGAGTTCCTGTACTCTTGCGTTTCCAAAATGGGTTTTATAATTATGCTCCTTCAAAATGTGATTAAATCTCCATTTGACACTTGGCAATAGGAAATTCAGTGGTTTTGGCACTGTCCCAATTTAATACAGAAGCAACCCTCTTTCACTTCATAAAAACGAAGAGATCTCGTCCGTTCATTTAAACCCTTGTCCAGATATGACGATTTAAATTCATTGATCACTTTTTTTTTTATCAATGAATTCGATAACTATTGTTTGAGCTCATAAAGGAGTTATGAAACTCTGTTAAAAATTAACGTACGACCAAACTTACATACAATTTCAAGGTTCCATTACTCTGATTCAACAATATTGGTTTAAGAATACGATTCAAAGCATAAACATACAATAACTCAAGAATACTGTTTAAATTTTCCACAAAAACTGTGTAAAAACACACAGTAGATCTCTATTGATCACAAACTATAAAAATTCACAGGAGAATGTTCTCAACACTTTCACACTCAATGAAATCTTTGATAAAATCACATTATCACTTCTAACTAACACACACTCACGGGAATCCAACCCTTCTCCTCGCCAAACCGTCTATTTAACCTCAACAAACAAGTTCGATTAGATCCAACAACATGATCCTATCGAATCACTCATAAATTTAAGTAGTGCGGGCATTATTCTTCTCAATATGATTGATGCGTGCAATTACAGAGCGTATCCTGCCTTCTGTGCATTCGAAGCTCATACTTTGTACAGGGAACTCTTTTTCTTGAATACTGGTTATGGGCGCAATTTGAATAGGAAGATAATTTTTTGAAGTTCAAAGGCCCTCCTGTGCACCTGTTGATTTTCCCTTGTAGTGGCTTCTTTACTGTTATTCTCACAGAATAAACAACAGTAGTCCGGTGGCCCTCCAGATCTTCTCTTCCTTCCACAGACGTGTTGTTACTCCTCCCATTCCCTATTATATTCTCTTCAGTGAAGCTTGAACTTGTGCTTGCCGATGGTTCTCTGCGACCAGTTTTTGATGGCGTGGTTGCCTTTAGGATGCGACCCTTTTTTCTATGGCCTTACAATTCGTGCCTTTGTTTTCTCGTGGGCCATTTCGATGTGACCCATTTTGTCCAACCTAGTTTAAATCTAGTTTAAATATGCTACTTTATTTTTCATGGTATATATTTGTTTAAAATCCTGTGAGATATTGTTGGATTTGTAGATTTGAGTGGTTAAATTTGTATAATCTGAGTGTTCCAGAATTTTTTCAACATGATGAATCCATTTCTACATTCAAAAATACAATTTAAACAACATAAACTTGTGATTTCTACAAATTTATATTACCAAATTCAGACCAAGAAAGCAAAAACTTAAAACAATTACATAACACCTTTTCGCCCTCCTTCTTCTATGCCTGATCGTCTCAACTTTCCTATTTCTATATAGGATGAACTGACATGGTTTGTATTTGGTCGCTGAGTTTTGAAATGGTCTTTTTGGGATCTGAATTTCGTGGTATGTGGAGCCAAATTCGAACAAGATTGAAGTAGATGTCGAAAAGTACATGTTGTCGGTTAGTCAGAAGAGGAAAGAGGACATATGTTGATATAATCGATTTGAGATTTTTATTTTCTTATGTTTGTATTTTTGAGATGATGAGGTTAACGATTTGAGATTTTTATTTTTTTTTTATGTTTGTAAAAGAGATAATCTTTATTTGAGATTTTTATTTTCTTGTGTTTGTATTTGAATTGTTGTTGTTATTGTTTTTTTAAAATTTTGGTTTTATAATAATGATAATAATCTATTTTTTAAGGTCACGGCCAAACCATACATCAAATTGGTGTATGAAATCGTCTTCACCTAACCATTTGAGATATACATACCCTACTTCCTCATCATAGTTTTATGCTTACCATGTGACAAGTTTCAAGCAATTATATTTATTTTACATTTAAAAAATACAAATAACCAAATTTAAAACAAATATATTTATTTTACAAATGAAGATGACATGATTGTAACATTTTTTTTCATCAAAATTACTTCAACCACACTCAATTAACAACTTAGATTCATTGGCAAATATTTATTTTGCAAATGAAGATGATATAATTGTAACATTTTTTTTCATCAAAATTACTTAAACCACACTCAATTAACAACTTGTATTCGTTGCAAATATACACATCATCTTTCAATATAGATATATGTCGTATTCAATTTCTTTTCTCTTTCTTTTTCCATATAAATCTCAGAACACTTCGTTTAGTTCATTATAAAAGACAACTTAATAAACCATAGTACACGTCATTTTCTAATAAATTTTGCAATATCAGTGATATGTATATTTATTTATATTTTGGCATTTACAATATTTGAGTTTAAGTTACGTAAATATTAAATTATTTAATAAACTGATTTAAATTTACTCCATTAACATCTAACATCAATTTTGTGAGGTGGAATGGGTTGAAAGGATTTCGGTCAAAACTTGGGGTTTTAGGTACTTGCAAGTTTGAATTGAGTGAGGTAATACACATGTAAAATCATCCAGCTGTAAGACAATGGGGAGCCCTATAGATGAACAACCTACACTGGGGCCACTCCCTTATTTATTTCACTTCCCTTTGATGATTGAACACACATTGATAGCTCATTGACTCACAATATGGTCCATCACATCAATTTTTCATTGGAAGTCAAGATTTATAAATATCTTTTAAATAATTAGAACCATTGATATTTTATTTAAAAAATGTTTTTGCTTCTCTTGGTTCATGAACATTATGAAAAATGTTATTTTTGTTATTATTATTATTTTTTTCCTCTATGCAATTTAGTTTCAATGTTGTTATTCGAAAAGATATTAAGTGGTATTCATTCTACATGACAACCTATCATAGTAATTATGATCTTTGTCTTCTTTCAAAATTTTTTGATGGGAAGTTTTCAATTCTTTTTGGTGTTATTTTTTTTAACGAACAATAGAAAAATACTTAAAATTATTTTTACTTATTATACAAATTTATGTTCAAATTCATAATATTTTTAATATTACATATTCTAATAATTTAGTATTAGTTATTGAAGTAGTCTAAAGGTTTTATGTTTGTATTTTTTTGACCGTTTTAAAAAAAAAATAGGTCATAAATTTAGAAAAATAATTGGAATAACAAATTGTAGTGCTTCAACATACATATTCAGTGATTTTTTAAAATACAATTTGAGCATTGTCAAATTGAAATACAATTTAAGCATTGTAAAATTGAAATTTTACCACCAATTACCTTGCCTAATTCCAATAGTAGTCACTAGAAAATAATAAAAATTCAAAACATTTACTTAATTATTGCATAATGAATCTTTGATTCATATATATTAACAAAATCAACATAACCCAATATAAATTACTATAAATTACGATGGATTAAACTCAACAAATAAGTTACAATGAGTTGAACTTATATACAATGAGAACAAATTCAACTTATATACACCATGTTTTACAAGTTATGCAACGTATGGAAATCAACTCAATTCTGATTTTACATTAATAAAATATTATTATACAACAAGATATTAATAACATGGAGTTTTCTCAATTAACATAAACCAGAAATCAATTCAATTCTGATTTTACATAAATAAAATATTATTATACAACTAGATATTAACTATACAACAAGATATTAACAACATAAAGTTTTCTCAACCACCCACTCATTTATAATTTTTGGAATCTTTACCTAGGAAATATGATGGTACATTCCCTAAATTACATAAGTCTACAAAACAAAGTTCTAGAAGGAGTGATAGAAAGGGAAATATGATTTTTGATAACTACGGGTCTTTTCCAACGACAAGATGATTTTTGATAACTACTGTTATTTTTCAATGACAATCTTTTAAGGTATCCCTCCGCGTCAACACGTTTGTACTGAGTTGAGACGTGTGATGACAAGATATGTGTACGATCTATAAATGCGATCAAACTTTATTGATTATGCGGCAATGTTAAGTGACATAACTATGGCTATTAAAATATTAATATATCTAAATTAAAATGCCAAACCGTCATTTTAATCACATCCAATGTCACACCAGTGCTACTATTCAAATATCACTCCAGTGCTACTATTTAGAGACTAAATCCTTTAAGTGAGCTTCAACCATCCACCGGCCAGGGAAAAGCTTACTAGGTGAGAGCCAAGCTGCGTACTGAACTTCTTATGAATTCTGGTTATCTTCATTATTTCACTTTTCAAAAAAAAATATTATTGTTGCGGGAATTGAATTTAGGTGGGGAAAATAGCAATCATTCCTCTTAACCACCCAAGCTAAATCTAATTAACACACACATTCATTAAAATAATATTATTTTTTAATGGATTTAATCTTTTATAAATATATATGTGTGTGTTTGTGAAGAACATGTGTTTCCTCCTTGGAGGTCACATGTTCAAATCTAGAAGGGGTAGGGTATGTATACCTCCTTAGACTTTACTAGTCAAATCGCTACATGGAGGGGATCCCTTGTCCCACAAACAAAGGGGTCTAATACACCAATTTGATGTTTGGTCATAACCTTATATATATATATATATATATATATATATATATATATATATATATATATATATATATATATATATATATATATATAACCTTACTATTAATTATAAATATTTATAACATTAACATTATTAAAAGTAAATGATATAATATTCTCTATTTTATTAAAAATAAATAAATAAATAACATGAAAGACAATATGCTTTGTAAGGTTGCTTTAAACTCTAATCAATATTACTTATGAGTTAAGTAGTGTTGGCATAAAGATGTTAAATCTTAGTTAAATAATTGAGGAATTGATGAATATGTCACTTTGTAGAATACCCATAACATTAAAAATATCATTGCATCTAAATTTAGGGAGAAATTGTGGTGATATAAAAAATTAGAGGATAACATCAATTACATTTAACTTAGGTGGTTGGAAAGAATGATTGTTATCCTTCCCACCCAAATTCAATTCACTTGGCTTTGAAAGTTTTCCCAGAAACATATAATAAATATTTTTATATACATCAACCTCCTCTCAAAGAAAATTCCATTACTAACATTAAATATTTTGAATTAAAATAAATGTTAAATATTATTAAACACATAACCTTAATATAAAAAAGCATCCCTCAATATTAAATATTTTGAATTGAAAATTTAGTAAAGTCAATATTTATTCATTAAGATTAAATATTTTGAATTAAAATTAAGTAAAACAATATTTATTTATTATTTAACATTAAATATTTTAAATTAAAATAGATGTTAAATATTATTAAACACATAACCTTAATATCAAGAAGTATCCCTCAATATTAAAGATTTTGAATTGAAAATTGAGTAAAGTCAATATTTATTCATTAACATTAAATATTTTGAATTGAAATTGAGTAAAACGATATTTATTTATTATTTACTTATGAAACTCAATTCTTATTCTTCATGATAAAGATTTTGAATTGAAAATTGAGTAAAGTCAATATTTATTCATTAACATTAAATATTTTGAATTGAAATCGAGTAAAACGATATTTATTCATTATTTACTTATGAAACTCAATTCGTATTCTTCATGATAAATATAATTACACCCATCACCACCGTATGACGTGAAAGTGGATAACAAATATTACTAAACACATCAACCTTAACCTTCACAAGGATTCGTTATTAATATTTAATATTATTTTTCAATTACACTTATTATGTGATATTTATTATATGACACTACAACCTTCACCTAAAAGTGAATTCATTATTATTATTTTTAAGATATATTTATTATATGACATTACATTAAATATAAAAAATACATACCTAATATTTATAAAATTCAAATTTCAATTTTTTCAAATTATGCTTACGATTCAACTATATTGAACCGTAATATATTATGGAATAAAATTAGGTACTACATCCATCCTATGAACTAAAAAATACATAACTAGTATTTATAAAATTCAAATTTCAATCTTTTTCTATATTTATGCCTACGATTCAACTATATTGAACCGCAATATATTATGGAATAAAATTAGGTACTACACACATCCTATGAACTTACATTTTGTAAGTCTCCATTTTGTCTTTATTCGTCAAACTTTGTTTATTTATGTCGTACCTAATTATTAAGATATAGATATTGAAAACCAAATATACGAGAATAAAATAATTTGGGTTATTAATTATAACATTCTCAAATGTATGTTGATTCAGTTTTAATGTGGACATTGTAATTTATTTATAAATATAGGTAATATGTCGATTTTTTTTTTCATTCAATTTTAATGTGGAGATTTTTATTTACCTAAAAATATAGGTAATAGGTATAGGTAATAGGTAATTTTGATTAGAAAGATTTGAATTTGGATCATTGTCATTGTTAGACACACGAAATAAGATAAGGCGTGAATCACATTTTATTCATAGATATGATACATGTTTATATATATTGATGTGATTGTTGGATTCAACTTTGAAGGTTTCTTGGACTCCCGACAACTCTTTACACGAACTTGACTTTTCACATTTTGTGAAGTTCGTAACCCTAACTGATGACATTTCCAACATTCCCCCCCTTAATTCGAAGGGGTGTATGTGAATCCAAGGTGAGAGCCGATATCTGAAAGTGGGCAACTGAAATCTGGAAGTGTGTAGCTGTTGATTGCTAAATGTGCTCTCTAAATTTGGTGGTTTTGGGATGACCACAAACCGAATGACTAACAAAAGTTGATGTCTTCTACCAAATGGTGATGGTGGTTTAAGGAAGACCACAAACCAATTTGGTGGTTTAAGGATGACCACAAACTCTGGAACCCTGCTCTAGGCTCAATGGTTCTTGTAACATTTCTTAAGTTATCTAGAAGCTGGAAGCTAGTGTCTTCTGCTAATTGGAAGTTCTCTCGAATGTTGGTTTAAAGATGACCATAAACTATGATGTAGAAGAAGTTGAAAGTCTTATACCAAGTGAAGGTTTAAGGGAAACCACAAACCGTTGTATGGCATAAGTTGTAGGCCTTCTACTAAGTGGTGGTTTATGGAAAACCACAAACCAATCATGCTCGCTTGTCACTGCTCGCTTGTCATTGCTTGATTGATAATACTTTGAAATTGGAAGCCTGACTATCAATCGTTGATGTTGTTCACCCCTGTGAGGGACAAGGTGAGAAGATGAAAATCTGTCCACTGCAAGATGTGTCAATACTTGAGAGTGAATTTGTCGGTATGAATGACATATCTTCTTGACTACTGATGACCATCGCCAAGAAGTCATCCACCCATAGTGGTTCTTTACTCTTGCATGTTTTTTGCTATAAGAACTTTTGTTTGAATGATGATTGTGCTTTCCACAATGCTCACAAGGATGAAGATTGAAGCACTGATCTTCAATGTGGCCAACTCACTGACAATGCTGGCATTTCAAAATATGCACTTGAACTAGAGCAGGTGAATCTGAACATTTTTGAAGCAATCCAACACTGTGGAACTGGATTGGTTTAGTGTAATCCAGATTATGAAAGGTGACATCCTTTTCATATCAGATACCGATTTTGTGCTTGTTATTTCTGATTTTGATCTGGATTTTATGAACATAACAAATGAATACAAATTTATGTTATTAACATAGAGATACAATGAACAATAACATAGATACAATAAAATTGGGCTTCTATTCAATAAAGAAATATGCTGAAACTGTAAAATGCAGACTGAAACAAGCTTGCTAGAATGATGACAACTTATCTATGAGAAGAGATGTGACGTCTGTGCTCATTCGCAAGAAGATGATTACAATGAGGCTCCAAAGGCATTTTTACATCAAACATGAATGCCAAAACCTTAGACATCCAAAAAACTAACCCTAGGAGATGAAGCACCAAAATTCATCTGGGCCCCGTTAGGGTAAGTTGGTACATCAACTTCCTGAGGTTGTAACTTTTGCATATGATCTCCGTTTTAGGCGCACAATATCCCATTGGAAAGGTCTATCCAAGGAATACAAATTATTCTGTCACACTTTGACTGTGTCTACAATTTTACTGTGGTGGGCCCAAAAAATGTTGTTTAGGGCCTCAAAACGACCTCGAAAGTTCAGGACCCGAAAAGCTAGAAAAAAACTGCCAAAGTTAAAACTGAAACTGCCAAGATGAAATTTGTATGTGAGCCAGTTGGAATAGGTGGGACATGGCCACTAATATCCAAAAGGATCAATCCTCCCCCCTTAGGAGGCAATGGTCTGCATTGCGTTGAGTTCCCCCATCAGATGAGGAAATTTATGTTGAATTTGGCCTCAGGTGAGCCACTTGCCTTAGTGCAGGAGTTGCCATGCTTTGACAACTCGATAAAGCCAGATATTCTGTTGGTGAGTGCCCTTCACTTGTGTTCCCATGATCTTATCAATGGATGCATGTTCCATACATTCAGGATTGAGGTCTATTGGTTTCAACCGTTCTGCTACCTCTGAGGTGTCCAATAATGGTGGAAAGTATGGCCGAAGGAGGTCCACATTAAACACTGGGTGCAAGCCAAGGAAGGGGGGAATGTTGAGCTCAAAAGAATTTTCACCCAAAACCTTGGTGAATGTAAAAGGTCCACAACGGAGTGGACGAAGCTTCCGATAGGGTCATGTAAGGCATTCTTTATACAAGTGCAATCAAACTTTATCTCCCTCCTAAAACTTGTGTGGCACCCGATGTTGATCATGACGCTACTTGTACTTGGAATTGGACTTCTGTAAAATATCCTAAACCTATTGGCGGATGTGATGGATCTTCTCAATGAACCAGGTAGCTTTGTCGACTTCAGTTTGAGCATGGGACAAGTTTGCCTGGGTGGCCATAAGGGGTAGTGCAACATCCATGGGACCCAATGGTTGAAATCCCAGCCCCACCTGAAAGGGGTTGTGGTCATTTTTTCTATGTATGGCTCTATTGTCCCTATGATGAACATAGGGAAGACTCTCATCCCATGTGTGAGGATGCTTGGAATTGTACATGTGTAGGATATGCATGATCATCCGGTTGATGACCTTGGTTTGGCCATCTGTCTGGGGGTGGAAGGCAATGGATTTGGCGAGCTTGGTGTCCAATAGTGACCAGAGGCTCGACCATAATGTGTTGAGGAATCTGTTATCCTGATCTGAGACAATGGGGTTTGTGGTATCCCAAAATGTACCCACACTCATTCGAAGAATAGCTTGGCAGTGGCCTATGCTGTGATGCTCTTCTTACAGGCAACCAAAATCACCATTTTAGAAAAACAATCAACCACCACAAACACAGTCATTTCCTCTCTTGGTTGGCACAAAGTTTGTCATGTAGTCCATAGAGATGGATTCCTAGGGAATTTCAGGAGTAGGCAAAGGGGTGTACATGCCTTGTTTCTTAATGGATGGTTTGGAAATGGTGCAGGCAATGCAGAACCTAATATACTTGCTGACATTCTGTTAAAGTTTCGACCAATAGAAATGTTGTTGCAACACTATCATTGTCTTTTCTACATTGAAGTGTCCTGCCACCCGACTATAGTGAGCTTCCCAAATCAGCTTCGCTCCCTCGCTTGATGGAAGACAAAGATGGCGCAAATGACATAACCACCCATCCTGAAGATGAAATTCAGTGACAATTGTGTTTGCGCCCAACATCTGGTAGGTGGCGACGAAGTCAAGATATGTCTGATAAAGTTGGGGCCATCCATAGGTCTTGTAGCCATAGGGTTTTAGAACCATGGTGAGTGATGCAACTAGAGGGTGACCGAGGAAATCATCGACATGGTTGGTGCTTCCTATTTTATACTTGATGTTGATATGGAACTACTGCAAGTATGTGGACCACTTCTGATGGCGGTCATTCTGCAATTTTCTTTGTGTTTGCATGAACTACAACGGATTATGATCGGTGTGGATGATTGTCTCATTCCTGAGAATGTAATTCCTCCACCAATGGTAGTTTTTCACAATGGAGTACATTTATTTATCATAAGTAGGATACTTATGGATGACATCTGATAGTGTCTCACTATGATAGACCACGGGGTGTCCGTGCTAAGTGAGAACTACGCCCACAACATAGTCTGAAGCATCTGTCTCAATATCAAAGGGTTGTTGCAGGTCGGGTAATGAGAGCACTAGGGTGGAGCACAAGCTCTACTTCAAATCAACAAACTCTTGCTGTTGTGAAAATCCCCACACAAAATTTTCCTTACCAGCACCCCTGGTTACTTGGTTGAGGGCCCATGCAATATGGGAGAATCCCAACACGAACCTGCGATAGAAATTGGTAAGGTCTAAAAAGATCCTAAGATCAGTTAGTGTGGTTGGGGCTGGCCAGTCACGAATGACCTAGATATTAGTTGTATCCACATGCACCCCATGCTTATCAACAATGTAACTTAGGTATTGGACCCTGTCCATGTCGAAGGAGCATTTTTCCAAATTTGCATATAGCTTGTGTTGCCACAGAGTGTGCAAAACCCACTGAATATGTTGCAAGTGTTTCACCCAAGTCTTGATTTATATGAGGATGTCATCCATATATACCACCACAAAAGAATTGGTGAAAGGTTGCAAGATATTGTCCTTCATCCTCATGAAATTTGTTGGGGAATTCGTCAAATCAAAGGGCATGACAAACCATTCAAAAAGGCCTTATTTGGACTTGAAGACAACTTTCCATACACCTGTCTGCTCTATTGGGATCTAATGGTAGCCAGACTTCAGATCAATATTATTGAAGTATTTGGCCCCCTTGTGCTGGTCAAGGAGATCGTCGATTCGGGGAATTAGGTACCGGTTCTTGATTATGATTTTATTTAGGGCCTGATAATTGATGCAGAGTCGTCAGGTCCCATCTTTCTTCTGCACAAGCAAGATTGAGATTCCACATGATGATGAGCTGGGTTGGATGTGCCCCTTTTGGAGCAGTTCTTGGATCTGACGCTTGATCTTTCATTTTCAAACAAAGAGCGGTGATAGACTGGCCCATTGGGTAGTGGTGCACCGGGGGTTAGATCAGTTCAATGCTTGACCTGACAATGCAGAGGTACCTCAGTGGGTGATGAGAATATGTCTTTGTATACTTCTACGACCTTATCCACTTGCTTTTGTTGCGTGGAGAGATCAACCTCGGAGGCCATGTATGTGGATGCAACCTTCCGCTCAGTTTGAGAGATAATCACGAAGAAGACAAACTTCCTGGTATGAGAGATGACCTTCCTGCATTTCTTGGCAGAGATCAAAGAAATGGCAGTAGGTGGGACTACCTCGGGTATCCTGTACAAAGTAATAATAAGACTACGAGGCCTAGACTCATATACAACATGATGTTTCCATAAATAAGGTTGTCCCAAAAGAACATCACAAACTTCAAGGGGAGTGACATCACAAAATACTTCATCTTTGAAGGGATTGATGCCGTAGGACATGTGACATTATTGGCTTACGCAAAGATCGCTTCCTTGGCGGAGCCATCTGATGGTGTATGGTTGCGGGTGTGGCGTTCTCGGCAGGGCCAGTCGCTTGATGACCTCCACTGAGATGAGGTTCTTCTGACTACTGCTATTAATGATGAAGTGCAATGAAGTACCCTTCAACCACATCTGTAAATGAAAGAGGCGCTTGCCTTCCTCTAGCTCATCCAGTTCATCGAGAAAGATCTTGGTGGTAGCAACGATGGCACCAAGTTTTGTGTCAATAATCCATCTCCCATTTTTAGGTTTTGACTCAGAGTTAAAACCCACATTTGAT
The DNA here is from genome assembly GCA_009831015.1 of Picea engelmannii. Lineage (NCBI taxonomy): Eukaryota > Viridiplantae > Streptophyta > Pinopsida > Pinales > Pinaceae > Picea > Picea engelmannii. The sequence goes on along the minus strand of ML811430.1, from coordinate 18,343 downwards.
TCAGAGGCTTTCACCTCAACCACCAATGACTACTTTGAGTGACAATCAACAATGTTATGCCAAGGGCTCTTATGGAAATTGCACCACTTCTTGGTGTCTTTATTCATATTTTCATTGTTCTTGTTTGTTTACAGCTTAGACTGGTTGTCGTGAGGTTATCCATCTTTTCTTTGCCCTTTGTTTTGTGGGTTGGGGCTGCCCTATCTTCTCTTTTGCTGTGAGGGGTTCCCAGACCCAAACTGTCGGGTCTTTTGTTTAAGCTTTTTCTCGATTTTGACAACATATCGATAGGATGCGCCTAAGGACAAGATGTCCAAAAAATCCATTTCTGTCTAGATGTATCTATGCAGAGCACCGCGGTACTTGAGCACCAGATGTTTCTCAAAATCATTGATACCCAGCTTAGTGCGTAAGGTATGGAAGATATTTGTGAACTTTGGCATTGTTTGGTCCCTTTCTTGTCGTAGTGTGGTCCATCTTGTATACAAGTCGTCATAACTTCCAACAGGGTAGTATTGTTCCTTAATAGCATCGCTTAAGGACTTCCAGGTGAGTGTGATTGTAAATAATGAGGGTTCCTCTATTTCCTTTTGCTCACATAAATTCTGCCATGAATCTTTGACATCATGGGGGATGAATTTGAGGAACGCAAATGTAATCTTCTCTCTATAGGAAAATTTGTGGACAAAAAATACTCTTCTAGCATATTCAACCATTTGTCTACATCATCTGTATGTATCTGACCTTCAAATATAGGAACATCAAAGTTGATATGTACCTTGAAGGGGGCGATGCCTCTGATCGAGGAAGATGTGTCACCTGTGTGTAGCCATCGAAGGAGTTGCACAAAAATATCCATCATTTCTTTCCTCTGCTGCACGAGGGATTCCTTGAGAAACAATTTGAAAAGATATATTGTCCCATTGTCTTTCTATTCTCCCTCCATGGAAGGTGGCTTGGGCATGCGAGAGATCTTGTCCTCAAGAGAAACAAGCTCGAGACCCAAATTTTTGCACCCTAACCTCATCGGCGAGATGCACTAAGAATGACAAGGAGTAGACAAATCTAATACCGTTGATCCATATTTTATGAGCATATTGAAATGAATACAAATTTCTATTATTAAAATAGAGATACAATGAACAATAACATAGATACAATAAAATTGAGTTTCTATTCAATAAAGAAATACGCTGAAACTGTAAAATGCAGACTGAAACAAGCTTGCTAGAATGGTGGCGACTTATCTTTGAGAAGAGATGTGACGACTGCACTCATTCATAAGAAGATGATTACAATGAGGCTCCAAATACCTTTTTACATCAAGCTTGAATGCCAAAACCCTAGACATCCAAAAACCTAACCCTAGGAGATGAAGCGCCAAAATTCATCTGGGCCCCGTTGGGGTAAGTTGGTACATCAACTTCCCAGGGTCATAACTTTTGCATACGATCTCCATTTTAGGTGTGCAATAGACCGATGGAAATGTATATGTGAGGAATACACACTATGCCATAAAACTCTAATTCTGATTAGAACGTGACTGTATCAGGCCAAAATACTGTTGTTTAAGGCCTCAAAACGGCCCCAAAAGTTTAGGACCCGAAAAGTTAGAAAAAAACTACCAGAATGAAAATTGAAACTGCCAAGATGAAATCTGTATGTGAGCCAGTTGGAATAGGTGGGCAGACAATGATATTCACCTAGATATGATTTCTTCCCAAGGTCGTATGATCATATTGGAAAGAGGATGTTGAACTTTATCTGCACTTGAATATGGAGTTGGCTCACTGAGTTGTTGTTGCACTAATTGTTGGTCTGAATAAGCATCATCATCTTCTTTATCTTCAAAAAGAGGATTATGAACATGGACTAGTTGAAAATCTTGTCGAAAATTATGTCACTCAAGTGCATCATGAAGAAGATGAGTCTAAGTTTGCAGCAATGCTGCTTTGGCTTGCAAAACTTGCAAGCATGTTATGACAAACTACATAGTGGCTTTGTCAATGGTGACTATATTGTCTAGAGAAGAGAGTATTAGAGTGTTTAGTAACTCTAATAGTTCCTTAACTAGAGCCATTTAAAGACATAATTTGAGTCAGAGGTTTCTTGCAACTCCACCCAAAATTTTACAAGGAAAACTCAACTATGCAGAATCAACAAATGAAGGGTGTCGACTTCCACTGAGAATGCACCCATTTATAGAAAAACACAAGTAAACTTACATTTTTTTATTTATTTCCAAGTTATCATTATTGAGAGAGTGTGATTCTTGTCGTTGTCCTGAGCAACATTACCAACAAGTTTCAAAACCTCACATCGATATATTTAAGAACAATACCAAAGTAAACTAGAGCACCATAAATAACTCTGAAATAACTTTGAAGCGCCAAAACTACATACAACACAATGCTCTTTTTTCTATGTTCTTGTGAACATGTTGTTGATGAATTGAGTGTGTCAAGCTCTGATATTGAGGAGGATGAGAACATCCTTCCATGATCCCTTTTCTAAATTTGAACACTTCAAATTGTGTGAGGTCAAATTTGGTACAACAAGAAATGTGGTAGTATTTTTTTTATTAGAAAAATTCTCGGACGGACAGAAAAAATTCAGAGAGATCTTAATTCACAGTAATCATCCTCTAGCATGTAGCATCAAAACTTCATATCATACTTGTATGTTTCTTGACCATAAGCACACATTGCCCTTTTATTATTCACATCTATAAGACAAAAGTTCAATTTGTGGATTTTCCTTCCTTGCTCTCCTAACGTAGCATAGGGTATAGGTATGATAAAAGACAAGCAATTAGGTTAGGCCTTGAACTCATGCAGTAAGGCGATATTGAGAGAAACTCATGCATTTGGTAAAGGAGAATTGGGCATTGAACCATTGAGATAAAGTAGTTATTTTTGGGGTGTTTTTTCCACCCTAAAAATGTATTAAAAGAACCCAAAAAACTGCAATAAGAAGATCCACAAATCAAGTGTCAGGTTCCATATCTCGAGTACTCTATCGGGACTATTTCTTCCCATCGAATTCGAAACGATCCCGGTGATTTCATACATGTACAATGGAAGGATTGATGTAAAATTGTCCAACAACTTCGTTTCCATGATGACAACTTCGATTCCACGATGTTCGACCTCTCACCTAGTCACAATAACTTAGAGAAACCTACTCACTTTCTAGTTTTCAGATAATTTTTTCATCCAACATGAAGGACACTGAGATGCCCCAAGCAACAAAGAATCCCATTAAAAAATATAATGGGTATTGGCTCACCAAATGACACCAATCTGTGAATTCAAGTAGAGAAGGATCAAAGAATTCACCAACGTCGAAGAAAATGATGAACTATGTCTCTGAAGTGCTACAAAATATTGTTAATTGGTTAAATAACAACTTTTCAAAGATATTTGATTGTTTGAAGCAAAAACAAGGCACATATCGTAAGATCGTTGATAATCGTAAAAACGACAAAGAAATACAAGATAAACTGTTCTAAAACATTGAAGCAAACAAACCCTCAAATGTTGAAACACTAATCAAATTTTGCAAACCCTAAAGGAATACTCATCCCGCGTGAAGAGTGGATTAGTTACTAGCTTAGGTTCTAAGAGCTAGGTTTTGAAACAAGTTCTTGGAGCATTTGTGGACATGGACATGGATTTCAGTTTGTAGTATGATGAATGGGCATGAAGTTCATGTCAAGAAGTTGGTATCAACGACCTGGAAGAATCATATTAGTACACGATGTTTCATTTGTTAAGTAGAGGAACAATACCAAGTCAATATAGGTATGGTCACACTAATAGTTGACTGATATAATTAGGGTTTTCGAGAAGGGTGCACTCTAAAAATCATTCAGTTTGGAATGCAGAGGGGATATGTACATGCATGAGGACATAGTGATGTAGAGAATATAATCATAGATGAAAGAGGGACATTTCTGCATGAGAGGGGAGAGGAAAGGCTCATGCAGAGAGATGGAAAGACATCAGAGATGGAAGACTAGTATGTTGAAAAAGGAAGATTTTTGCAGAAGGGAAGGAAAAACACATAGGAACTAAGGTGCTATGATACCATTGTTAGACACATGAAATAGGAGAAGGCATGAGGCACATTTTATTCATAGATATGATACATGTTTATATACATTGATCTGACCATTTTATTCAACTTCCAAGGTCTCTTGGACTCTCGACAATTGTTACACTAACTTGACTCTTCACGTTCTATGAAGTTCATAACCCTAATGAATTACATTTCCAACAGTCATGACAAACATTTTAACTTGTTATTATTGGATTTGATGGAGATTGAAAAAATTATCTTTACATACACTATTAACATAAATTAAACTTGGAACAAATATAAAGTATATTAGTATAAAGATGTTAAAATCAATGTAGAAAAAATTGTAGATTTTTCAATAAATCAGTAAAATTGTTGAGTTATTCTCCTTTAAGAGAATTTGCTATATAAAAATCATGATTTTTTTTTTTTCTAAAAACTTTGTTGGTGAGAGGAAATATTTTCTTTTTTTGGTTAAATTTGATAATATATTCATGATTATTTAAAAAAAATTGTCACTATAGGGAAAAGAAGTCCAAAGAGCCATTTGTTTTTTCAAGTCACTGTTTATTTTTTTGCATTTTCTCTTTTTGATTTTTCGAGTTGTGAACCCCTCACCAAATTAGTCTTGATGCCAATTTTTTCAACTCAAATGAAAACAATTAACATTAAGGTCAAATTGAAATAACTTCAACTAAATGACATAGTTAATATTTTTTTCCTTGAAAAGAATCGYAACTTKTCATTCAAATAAAGAAAAGAGGTTATATTCAATAGATTTTAGGAGGGCATCTGATGCAGGAGCATCRCTCCATGTCATCAGCCAGCTAGCARCCACGCCARCGAATTSAAATCGCACACTAAAAGAGAGGCGCAGTCCTCATTTAAATTTGAATTGAATGTAATTTAATGCTTAGGCTGGTGAGCCATGGAAKTCGTGCCTTTGTGCAGGTTGTAGATAGGATCAGCTTTAATTCTAGATCGGCTGAAGATCTAGATCTAGACGCTGGACTAGACAACCATTGAATGTAATTTATTAGAGTAGGTGAACCTGGAGGGAAGCGCTCGATGAGCCCCTYAGGTAAAAGAGATTTTTTTATCTCATTTTGGAAAAAAAAAGAGTTAGAYGAGTTAGAATGGTTGTAGGAGAGGAGCCAGAGGAGCTAGAGGAACACCATTGTAAAGATACAGGCATTTTGCCATTTGTTAATATATAACARAGCAGTTTTTCTTGCATGTCATTTTGTGTTATATGGGTGTCTRTGAGTGTTCCTTTTATGTAGTGAAAGTATGTTATGTTGATGCATTCTGCAGGAGTTCGTTTGATTTCAGGGTGAAGGTATTTGAGGCTTCACACCAGGAGGKTGTGACAGAATGCTGAGGGTTCTGAGAGCCAGTGCACTGTGGTTGCACTTMTGAATACTGTGGAGTCAGACAAAGACGTGTTGAGGCACATGAACTGAAGTCAACAACTCGGGAAGAAGACCCGTGAGGTTGCTGAACACCTCAGGAGGTAAGGCTGTGTGGGAGAATACACAGTTGCAGACAGACTTCTGCTGGGAATTCTGTAGAGATCTGCCAGGTGGGCATTGAGCATATGCGCTGTGGTGCATTGGAAGAAGAACTCTGCTGAGAGTTGAAGAAGGGAACATAATCACATAGGATTCTGGAAGAGCTCTACCAAGTGGGCATCGAGCGGGTGCGTGAGTGCACAGAAGAGGAAGACATAACTGTTGAGTGTTTTGTGTAAGAGAAGGAACTCTGCCAGGAGGGCATCGAGTCTATGTGTAGGTAGGCACATGAAAAGGAAAGAACTCTTTGAGTTCAGGGCAAAGAAAGAGTCCACTGAGGGACCTTTTACTGGGTTACTGAATACCCAGGAAACTTAGCGAGAAGTTGCTAGAGCAGCTGAACAGCCAGGAAGGCATCCATTTCTCCATCTGAGGGAGAAGAAGGACAAAATCCCCCAAGGGGTCTGAGTGCTGCTGAAGCTCAGAAGGGATAGGACTTTACGTGCGAGAGGCTCTGCAAGTGGCGCAGGAGTTGGAAGAATCCTTTGAGGATTCGAAAGGAGTGTTCAAAGAAGCTTAGGAGGAGTAAGCATTTTCATACGCGCAGGCGAAGCTCAGAGTCGAGGAGTTCGCAGAGAAAAGAAGAAAAGGCAGAGGCCTTGGAAAATCTAAATTCTCCCAAGTCTGGGAAGAAAGTGCGCAGGAAGCTCAGGAGGAGTAGCGTCAGCCGTTAGATTGACAGAAGGAAGAGATCTGGACCGTTGAAGAATTTACGTCTAAGAGGAGCTCAGGAGGAGCCTACAGAAAGAGGAGACCGACAGTCGTCAGATCTCACGATAGAAACCCCGTCAGCCATTGGATCAGGAGAAGGTGCGTAGAGATTAAGCGCAGGAGCAGGTGTGTAGACGAAGATAGGTATGAGCCATTAGATCTGGTGCAAGATCACCGACAGCCATCGGATCTGCAAAAGCTGCGAGGAAGATAAGAACCATCAAGAAATCAAAATTCTCGATGTCGTAAAAATTTTTGCAGCGCAAGTTGCGAATTAGCGAGACTTGATCTGGAACGTTCGTGGGAGCGGACATGTGTCACAATATTACCCACATCGGGGACTCGGGCACCGAAGGTTGGAAGAGGAAGTCATTCGACTTCACGAGCGATGAAGTGGCGAGAGGACAGGAACTGTCCATCTGAGGAGGACACGTGGTAGAGATCGAGGTGGTCTCGCAAACTCGAGAGTTCGCAGGGTAAAGGACCAAGTGTTGGGTATCCCAAGTCACAAAGGCGTGAGGACACGAAGTAGCGAAGGGGCGGGAGAATCGGGGCCGTCCATCTGGAGAGGACGCGTGGCAGAGATCGAGAGATCTCACGAACTCGGGAGTTCGTAGAGTAAAAGCCCAAGCATTGGGTACTCCAAGTTACGAAGTGGTGAAGTAGCGAGAGAAGGAAAGCCATTGGATCTGGATCGTAGGAGGACCATTGGATCCACACGTGGGATCGCGTATCGGCGTCTCGTGAGAAAAGACTTGAGAGTTTGGTCACGAGGATCGCGAGATTGCGAGAAGTGATACCCGACAGCTGGAGGAGTTGTGTGGGCCACAGCGGAAGATAATGGAAGATAGGTGTCAAAGGACCGGGGCATCATCAACACATCAGGAATTCCAGGACTGAGAGTTCAAGGTTGGTTGAACCCCGAAACAGCGAGAGGAGACCACAGCTATGGATCTCAGATAGGATAGGTGTCAAACATCCAGGAAGGGTCGCAAATCGAGAAATCGTGAGTCCCGTGGACAAAGAGTCCATACCCTTCGAATTCGCAATAGGGAAAAACCTTGACGGAGATATAGGGCCACGGTCGCGGAGGTGTGGTCATATGCGATAGGAGCTAATCTCAGGAGGGCTCGCGCGTGAATAAGAGTTCATCGCAAATCGGGGAATCGAGAGGACATAACTCTCGACAGCGGGAAGAGGGAAACCCCGAACCCCGATATAGAGTCGGGGATAACCACGGTCAAGTGTTGAAGGCCGTGGAAGGTAAAGAGGGACCTATGGACTGGGTCAGGAATTAGCACAATGATTCCCGAGAGGATCTAAAGAGTCGCTTTGGCTCAGAAGAGAGGATAAGATCGATCCTACGAGCAGGTGAGTTGGAGGTGTATGGTCACACCTCGCCTGCATCAAGTGGTATCAGAGCTTGTTCTTGTCTTTATATTTCAGGCAAGAGGAGAAAGAGAAGGCAGGAGGAGGAAGACAGAGTGCTGGAGACTCTATAATGATTGTTTACAGGTAGGAAACAGTCAAGAAGACAGCCAGGGAGACTGTAGGATGATGAAGTTGGACACACTCAAGATGCAGAGTGACAACAACAGATCTGTCAGAGAGGTAGATAGACACAACAAGATGGCTAATGAAGGGCATAGGAGGAAAAGAAAAGCAGAAAATCTTGTGGAATTTGATAAGGAAATGACTAAAGAACTCTATGAATTAAAGGCAGACATAGAGGAGTTTGAACTGCAGATGCGGCAGGATAGGAGGATGAGACGAATGCAAAATTTGCCCATGAAGAAGGCGAAAGCAAAATGGCCAGTCAAGCAGTTGATGGTCATGAGACAACGCAGGCTGTTAAAGAGATGGTTGAGGTATGCTAAAAACCTCAAGGCCACAGAGGAAAAGATGATTTTTCACTATTGGCCAGAGACTGGGAGAGGTCTCGATGATGAGGAGGATGAATTGGGATCAGTTGAGGATCTCAAGAACTGCTAGGAGGGCATAGAAGTAGAAATTCCAGTTTTCCATGAGGGAAATGAGTTGAGATCAGTTGAGGATCTCACAGACTGTCATGGGGACAGTCAAGGAGTTTCAATTTTCCAGGAGGGCAATGAAAGGAGATCGTTGCGGGATCTCGAAGACTGCCAGGAGGGCAACGAAAGCATCTTAAACTGCCAGGTGGGCAGAGATGAGGATTCGAGGCCATCTGAAGGTCTCATGGGATCGATGAAGAGTTCACTTCAGCAAGGAGTGCTGATGAAGATGGGATCGGTTGATCTCATAGTCTGCCAGGAGAGCAGCGGAAGCATTCCATATTTCCAGGTGGGCAGGTATGAGCAGGTGAATTTGGATCAGCCAGAGGAGCTGACAGAGCAGATGAGACTGTCTGAGGGTCTCATAAATTCAAAGGTGAATTTGGATCAGCAGGTGCAGCTGACAGAGGAAGAAGATCATAATGATATTCTGATGATTGGGGGAATTGGAGTATTCCTACCATTTGCCCAGGAGGAGGCGAAAGTCTATGTTGCAGGTGCAGCAACAGCAGAAGGACAGTCATCAGAGACTATCACGAAGAGATTGGAGCAGACTTTGGAAGCTACCCAAGCAGAAGCAGAAGCAGAAGGAGAGAAGAATGAGCATTCTGAGGAATGGCTCAATGATTTCATCCAGTGAGTTGAAAGAGCTGTAGCATTGGAGCTGACAGCCAAAGGAACAGATGAAGAAGATGGTGAGCATTCTGAGGAATGACTCGATATTTTCAGCCAGGAAGCTGAAAAGACTGCAATAGGGGAGGTTGCAGAAGAAGAAGAGGAAGAGGCAGAAAACATATGCTTTGCTGATCTGTGGGATCAAATTGAAGCCCTAGAAGAGAGGGTGAGAGTGCAGGGAAGGCACATCCAACAGGTGAAGTTGGAAACATATGGAGGAGGCATGGGAGATCATGGTGATCTTCTCATGTGCCAAAAATTTTTGCAGCTGAGGAGACTGCATGAGTAGAACCAGCCATCGGAACAACTAGATGAGGTGATAGAAGATATCAGAAGGCTGATGGTAGAGTCAGCATAAACTGCCAGCAAGGAGAAGCTGGGCAGGAGAGAACCAACAACAACAACAATGCAGAAGCAACAACAACAACTGAATGGAGTAGATGGAAAGCTCCAAAGGATGATTTGGGACCCAGGAGAATTCCAATAGCTACAGGGGAAGCTCATGAGCAGGAGCTCATGATTTTTGCAGCTGTGGAGTATGATGCAGGAGCATCGCTCCACGTCATCAGCCAGCCAACAGCCACGCCAGTGAATTCAAATCGCACACTAAAAGAGAGGCGCAATCCTCATTTAAATTTGAATTGAATGTAATTTAATGCTTAGGCTGGTGAGCCATGGAAGCCATGCCTTTGTGCAGGCTGTAGATAGGATCAGATTTAATTCTAGATCGGCTGAAGATCTAGATCCAGATGCTGGACTAGACAACCATTGAATGTAATTTATTAGAGTAGGTGAACCTGGAGGGAAGCGCTCGATGAGCCCCTCAGGTAAAAGATATTTTTTTATCTCATTTTGGAAAAAAAAAGAGTTAGATGAGTTAGAATGGTTGTAGGAGAGGAGCCAGAGGAGCTCGAGGAACACCATTGTAAAGATACAGGCATTTTTCCATTTGTTAATATATAATAGAGCAGTTTTTCCTACATGTCATTATGTGTTATATGGGTGTCTGTGAGTGTTCCTTTTATGTAGTGAAAGTATGTTATGTTGATGCATTCTACATGAGTTCGTTTGATTTCAGGGTGAAGGTCTTTGAGGCTTCACACCAGGAGGGTGTGATAGAATGCTGAGGGTTCTGAGAGCCAGTGCACAGAGGTTGCACTTCTGAACACTGTGGAGTCAGACAAAGACGTGCTGAGGCACATGAATTGAAGTCAAAAACTCAGGAAGAAGACCTGTGAGGTTGCTGAACACCTCAGGAGGTAAGGCTGTGTGGGAGAAGACACAGTTGCAGACATAATTCTGCTGGGAATTCTATAGAGCTTTGCCAGGTGGGCATTGAGCATATGCGCTGCGGTGCATTGGAAGAAGAACTCTGCTGAGAGTTGAAGAAGGGAACAT
>ML811429.1:66901-91037 GCA_009831015.1 Picea engelmannii | reverse complement strand
TATCACTTTTACATCTTATACCCCGCTCATCCATCCCATTCCCCTAGTCTGGCCATTAGGATGACCTTCCAGGGTTACATTTTGTCTTGTGGGAAGAAGGGGCTAAAGGCCCAGGGGGTAAAAGCAGCTGGTAAAAGATAAAATCCACAGGAAATAAAACCTAGAGATGCTTCGCCCAGGGGATCCCCGAGAAGGAAATAAAAAGTCTCTCGATAAGAAACTAAGGGACCCTAAGAAAAATGATAAAATAAAACAAGACCTAACCAAGAGGATGGGAGGTCTCATCACGAGCCGACCCATTATGTTCATAGGTATTTAGCAGTATGACATTGCCACTATCTGGTCACCAAGCCAGGGTAGTGACCTTTGGTTGCATGGCCAAAGGAAAGGGGGTCTCATCATGAGATAGCCTTATCATCTCTGCGAAGATACCAGTGGGTAACACTGTCAACTCTGGCCACCAAGCCAAGGCAGTGTCCTCTAGTCAGACCTTGTAGTAAAAAGAAAGAAAAAGCAATAAAAGAAAGATGAAGGCAATAAAGGGCTTGGAAAAAATGCATCCATGACGGGTACAACTTGCCTCCTACAAAGGCACCCACAGACAACACCAGCCCTTGGTCTTACTATGACTGGATGACCCTAGAAACCATATCGCCTCGTTAAACATGGCTTGAATGATCTTCTGAGGAAACTTTCCACTTCTTGTGGGTATTAGCCCAATAGGTTGTTCTGTCGGTTTACTTAGCCTTGTATAGTAGATCTGTGTAATATCTTTGATCTCTTAGATGATATGTTAGGGATTTCATGAATATATTTGATAACTTTAATGATGAGATATGATTTACATTGCTATGATCTCTAGGACTAATGAGCCCATGGAGGGCGTAGTTTTTGATGTGCAGGACCATACCCGATGGACAGGTACCAGAGGACCGGTACACATGGGGAGATGATTAGCTCAGACCTCCATGGGGCTGAAGAGCCCATCAGATGGTTGTTGGGATGGCAGAGGTAGGACAGATTTATGATGAGCCCTTGCATGGAGAAGAAGAAGGATACCCTCATCAGGACACTTTGGCAGAGATTTGACCTAGGGGGGATCAACCCCTGCTAGTGGGAGGATGGCAGTGTGCTAGGCTTGTTTGGCACATGTGGCAGGTTGCAGGAGCCCCAAAGGGGCCAACGTTTTGCCTTCTGGATGCTGATGATGCCCAAAAAGGGCCAACGTCTCCCTCAGAGGGGCTTGACGTCTCCCTTTTTAGCTCTTTCTTTGACATTTTAGCATTTAATGTGACAAATAATGAGATATTGTTAAGTCAGCCTTGTCGGATATTTTTAATGACCTATTTTGTTAATTAAAGGTCATTTGGATGATATATATTGAGGACGTTTTAGCCTCATTTGAACATAACAGAACTTGCTCTCGTGTGAGAGATACTTCTTTAGCTCTTGTCTTGGTTATTTTGGCTCTTGGAGTGAGGCGCTACTATTGGAAGGACTATCTTTGGCATATGAATGGTGTTTTTATCATTGGAAGGTGTTACAACTAGGGTTTGATTTGGCTCTTCATTGATTTGTAAGTATATTTTGCATGCAAAACTTCTTTATTGAATGCTTGTAGGTAGAGTATCTTACTTTTATGGTTACATTGTTACTATTTGCTTAATCATCGAAACCCTAGGGAGCAAGCACAAAAGTAGGTCCTTGCTTTATGTCCCCATGATAAAAGCTTGATTAGCCATTTGATTAAGAAGAATCTAGCCTAGCCATTGCTACACTAGTTCATCTTTTCTTGAGTTAGTTTGAAACATAGATTGAAGAAAGAAGACGTCCTAGGCCTAATTTATTTTACACCTAGGGTTTGACTTCTAGGGTTTGAGAAGCCTTGTCCCCAAGCAACACTTTTCAGGCATAGATTTATGTTTTATAGCTAGCCGTTTTGCCAAAGAGTCTTAAGGAAAGAGGGAGGAGCACGAGGCCTAGCTTTAGCTACACCGAAATGAGCCTCCTCCCTTTAGGGTTTTGATTTGGTGGCCCTGCCATTGCAGCACCATTAAACCTAACCCTCTCGTCCTTAGTTTTAAGTCTTTCCAAGCCATTAGCCTTTCTCCATTTGACTCCATTAACCCAAGGCACTAGTCTAAACCTAAAACGTTAAGTCTTTGGTGTTCAACACAATCTTTAAAACTTTCTTGAATTGAAACCCTACTAACCCTAGCGTTTGAACTAACCCTAATTGCTGATGACGTCTTGCCCTATTTGAACTTGTGCTTGGACTAAAAGTTGCGGCTGACTCATCCCTTGATAGCCATAGAGGTATTAAGCAATTTCATTGGTCAATTTAGCCAAATGTCCACCTCTTTGTCTAGCTAACCTAACCTTAACTACCTAGTGATGCCACACCTTTCTTGGACTCCTGTTTAGCTTAAAACGTTGTGATCTTGTCACCTAGCATTTGGCATTGATGTGTAGAGTATTTTCATTGGCTTAGTGTGCAAAACGATCATTTCTTTGCCTACATAACTAACCTAGAAACTAGGCCGACGTCACCCCTCTAGTATAGTGACGCAACAACAATATATATATGAGCAAATTTATGATATTTATTGCATTGTGATACAATAGGGATTGATTTTATATATTGGATGCAGGTATCATTTTTTGTATTTATTGAAGAAGTGTTATAATCCTTTTATCTTTAATTGCAATCATTGACTTCGTCAATAATTATATTCATTATTGCTCATATGTGTTAAAGATAGTCATTGATATTTTGAAGTACTAACCACTGCAGCACATTTTAGTTTTATTTGCCTTGTCTCGCAAACAAGTGCCTTTCTCAGTGGGATTATCTTCTCTTTGACTATCCATTTGGAAGTAATCTGTGAGGGGAAATCTTACCTTAACGTTTGAGCCTTAAAACCTTGATCCTTTTCCTTCAGAACCCCAGATTACTAAGGACGTCTCCCTTGGGATTAGCCACCCTGAATATAAAGAGTTCCCCATCGAGGTGACAGTGGGTGGGGAAGCTCCTGTTATGCCAGTTTGACCCTTGCCTTCAAGCTACTTAAACCTTTCCTACAAACTGTGCGATAACAAGTCCGAAAGTATGCTATTTCCTTTACAAGAGACATGACTTGTTTCTCCAATTTTGAATATCTTAATTCATAATCATGAAGGGTCTTTCTCATGAAACTAATTGGTATTTCTTCACCCTTGGAATTTCTTTGAGTAAGAACAGATGCCACAACAATTGCAAATGAATAAATGATGAAGTCTCTTTGGAAGCCTGGACTAATGAGGACTGGGGATGTAGTTATTTCCTTTTCAATGTTACTAAGATATTCCTGTGTATCCGAATTCCATTCGAACCTTTGATTCTTTTTCAACAGTGAGTTGATCGGTTTCACAATACTTGCATAATCAGGGACAAATCTCCGTACAAAGTTGATTTTGCCAAAAAATGCTTGGACTCCTTTCTTGGATGATGGAGGGTTGAGTTCATTTATAGCTTTAACCCTATTTGGATCAATATATATTCCTTCTTTTCAAACAATATGACCCAATAATTTTCCTTCAGTCACAACAAACAAACATTTCTTTGGATTCAAAGAAACTCCATATAATCTACATCTATCAAAGACTTTCCACAGGTGATGAATGTGCTCATTTCTTGTCTATGAATGGACTGTTAAATCATCTTGGTAGTCCACCATGAATTTTCCTATCAAACCCTCAAAGTCATGATACATATCCCTCTAGAATGTATCCCCAACATGCTTTAGACCAAAGGGCATCCGAGCATATGCATATGTCTCCCAAGGCGTTATGAAGGTTGTCTTTGCTTTGTCCTCCTATGCAACCAAGACTTGATTATACCCGAAAAAACCATCTAACATGGACATGCAGGATGATCTGGTGACTTGTTGGAGGAGAAATTCCATGTTAGGCAAAGGATAATTATCCTTTACACTTGATTTATTAAGATCCCTGAAATCTATACACATCTGAATCTCCCCAGTCTTCTTTCTCACAACCATCGGATTTGAAATCCTGTCAGTATGTCTAATGGGATATTATTCCAGCTTTCTTTAACTTTTCTAACTCAACCTTCACCAGTGGATTTAACTTGGGGTTCATCATCCTTATCTTCTGCTTGGGAGGCTTTGCTCCTTCTCTTAATGGGATGATGTGCTGAAATATTGTTTTATCATATTCCTTTAAATCATCACAACTCCATGTAGAAACATCTAGATATTCTCTAAAGAGTACGACATATTGATCAACTTCATTAGTTGTGCAATCAACTCCCAAGTTAATGTACTTTGGGGAACTATGAGTCCCAATATTGACTTTTCTTGTTTCTTGAAATTTTCAGACTGATACTTCTTCCAAGAAATTTTTAGCATGATCATCTCTTGTGAAAAGAGATTTAGACTGAGCACAATTCTTTGGAACAACAATACTGTCATTATCCTCATCTTCATTATCATTTACTAAAAAAAATTCTAGGTCTTCATTGTTCTCAAATACTTGCAAATACTCCTAAATGTCAGATACATAAAATGAAAGTAATAATTTCATAGCTTGGTTTTTCGTCCCCAGTGGAGTCGCCAAAAATGTTGATTCTTGAATCCGTCAGGATCGAAACGACAACCTTACAAGGATATGAATCCTCCTACATTTTTAAAGAGGTGGTACTCCTCTTGGGCTAAGATATATCAATGATATCTTGGATTAGGAGAATGCTTAGGAAGAAAACCCTAGGTTTTTATTGCTTGAATTTTTGAAATGATATGGTTCTTCAATAACCTAATTTGATTTTTGTATGCAACAAGAAGTCTTTAAACAATTGAAAATATTGAAGCAGGGCTTCAACATCAGAATTTCTTTGTGATCAACATCACATACACAATCCTCTTAATCATATATAAATACATCCATGTCTTCTTCACGAAAAATAGGAGAGAATAATTTGATCATCTCAAACAATTTTAAAAGAGTACTACTATCAAGATCAAAATAGAATTTGATAGGTCAATCCCAAATACCTCATACTTAAAACTCAAAGTTACAAGATACAATCAAAATCAACCCAGAAACAGTTATTTGTGGATTTTATTCATGAAAAACTTTCTTCATTACAAACTTTGACAGTCATGTATATGGATGTAAATACTCCATGATCATTTAACAAAATGTTTGGAAGAATACAATAAGAACACTCAAGAACTCAGTGTTGTGCCCAATTCATAGACTCAAGCATAAAGCTATGAGAAATGGTGTACAAAAATAGAAAGAGCAAAGAATATGGAGATCAATTTTCTTTGATCAAAATCTTGGCTGTGTATTCATGGCTGCAATTTTTTTTCTTGTAATCTTCTTCCCTGCCCCTCTAATAATTATTATTGTGGACCATTGATGAAGCGTCTCTTCTCTTTTTAAGATGAGATTTTCTAAGTACTTGAGTAGTTAGGGTTTCTTCCTCTCTTGAAATTCCCATACAAGTTTCTTCTTGAAACATTCCCTTTAATTAATTCCTAATTAAATTCTCATTAATGAAATTATATCATCAACATATACATATCTAAAATGGGTCCCTTTTCCTTTTTAATAAATTTTTTTAAATAAACTTTTATTTTCATAATTTAATTAATTTCCCTTTAAAAGAAAGGATTGTGTTTTGATTTTCTGGAAGTGAAAATCAACTTTTTATCCATGTAAACCACTTCTGATTTCATCTTCATCATATTATCTTTCCAACAATATAATTTTTTTCCAAATCCCTCGCCCGGATATCAAGATATGAGCTCGTGAAGTTGAGTTGTCATGCATGCCCATTAAAAATGATATTGATTGATATTTTAATTTATGTGGAAAATTTAACAACCTTAAAGCCTTGAAACATGTACCATCATCTTCTATGTCAAATAACCTTTCCAATGGTATAAATGTTTCATGATTCTGACACCCGGAGCTCAAGTTATGGCCTCCACAAGATTAACACTGAGCCACCGTCAATCAAACTTCATGGGCAAATCTGGGCCCTTGGATTAAATGTTTTCCTTCCTTAAGGAAATTCGACTTGTGCCAAGTCATTTATGAGTCAGCCATTAGTATGTTTCCATGTGTCTCCAATGATGATATGCCACATGTCATCACTTGGTAGGCCAACAATGTACCAATAAGAATCTGGCATGTGTCACTCTCATACACTGCCATGTGGCACCATTCCACACTGCCAAGTGTAATCATTTCATAGATTAAATAAGTCTCCATGTGATCCAAGGAAAGTTTGACACATGGAAAAAGGTTAAAGGTGAGTAGTAAAAATAATATATAAAATTTAAATTGAGTACATAAACTAATAGTAAAAATATTTAATGGAAAGGGAATAAGTGTGGGAGGGACGAGAGTGTAGGAAAAAGGGGGAAGGGTAGTGTAGGGGGGAGGGTATAAATGTAGGTGGTGGAAGAGGGGAGGGAGAGATGAGGTGAGAGGGGAAGGGTGAGCGGGTTGGGAAATGAGGGGGAGGGAGTGAGTTGAGTTATGGCGAGTTCGAACGACCGCCATAACTCAAAAAATGATTAAGTATGGGAATGTGAGGGATGAGCGGCGAGGAAATTGAGAGAGGGTGTAAGGTAGAGTGTTGTGGGTGGTGAGGAAATGGAGAGAGGGTGTAGGGTAGAGTGTCATGGGTTGAGGAGTGAGGGAAGAGAGGGATGTGAGGGGGAGGGGTGAGTGAGTTTGAGAGTCCGAAAGGACTTAAAAAAAAAAAACTCTAAGTATGGAGAGGTGAGGGGGGTGAGCGGGTTGCCAGATACTTTTTATTTATTTTTTTAATTTTTCTAAGTGTGGGATGATGAGAGTAGAGAGTGAGAGGAATAGAGGGGAAAAAGTGATGCGAGAAAAGTGGAGAGTTATGGAAGGCTCCTGCGAGAGATAGATTTTTATGGGTTTTGAACCTGATAGAAATTAAGAAGATCATGGGTCTTATGCTCGAGAAAATGTGGATACATTTATACACAATTAGCCTTATTCCACATAAAACTTGGATATCTTGAGCATACAAACTCGGATTTTCGATCCGAAAAATTCATGGCAAAGATGAGACCAAGGACTGCACAACGAACTTATAATAGTTCAAAATTTTTCATCTTCGGATATCATTTTTTTTTATTAATCCAAAAGCGGGAAAATATGGTTGACCAATTTTGGTCAACAACTGGCTCCATCCGCGGGACAATGACCCCCTGTGGGTTGCTGAGAACACCAGAATCTCAAGACCAATTACCTTATCCATTGGGATATGGAGTCATATTCAAATATCACCATCCACTTAGACTGCTTTATTGTGCAAAACTTTGACTGAAGAAATAAACTATGTACAAACAATATACAATATCTACCTACCCTATCTTACTTGGAAGAAAATGGGCACCTTAGGTGTAGGTAAATTTCCAATGGATCCATTCAATAATTGACTTGATCTTTGGAATGAACTCCAAAATTCTGAGATATGTTGGGACTTGTACCAATGAGTTAAGGGCACTCTCAATATGTACTAGAGAAAAATTAGACCAAGTATGGTGAAAATTTGATTTCTTTGTTTGGCCAACAATGCTCTAGAACCATAATTCAATAAAATCAATTCTTGGCTGCTCAAGAATGGTATTGTCTTTGATTGGCTGAGGAGTTTTCAACATAAGAATACATTCATCTTTATCCTTATCTCCAACCATTTCCATGGTTCTTGATTCATCAACAATGTCTTGAAAATACTTTTCCTTTATGTAATGGCCATCTTGTTCATTATTTTTGTCAAGATCCATTTCTTCCATCAATTGTTCTTGCTGGGAAGGCTCTTGAGAATTTTAATCATCTATTACAAGGCTAAAATCTTCTTGATTAAAAATCTAAGAGATATTTTTCAAACTTGTAGTGAAGTCATAACAAAGAGATAATAATTATTCAAAAGGCTTATAGAAATAGACTTAGCAGGTAGCACTGGCGAAGTTCAAGATCCCAAATTAATCTTTAATTCAATGTTTATAACAAAGAAACAATTTGATGAACACATGGAAATATTAAAAGGATTATCGACCGAAAAATTCAATAGTGTAATTGAGTATGGTGAAAAAGAAATTGATAATTGGCTTATTGATTACTCTATAAAAAATCAAGACATTGAAGAATCAATCCATGGTATTTCTCATGATCTAAGAGATTTAGAAAGATAATTATTTAATATCAAAATTAGACATGAGATAAATGTTGCGCCCATGAAAAATTATATTGAAGATTGGTTTAAAAGAGAAATTGATAAGTTAACTAAAGAAGGCCAAGAAACGACAGTTGGGACAATTACAAAAATTGTCAGCGAGAAGAATAAAAGAACAACAACAAGCAAATGAAGGGAGAGAGATACCATCATAGTAAGTCCATGCTGAACATATTATGCTTTCTTTATCAGCTTTCATCCAGTTATTCTTCTTCTTTGAATAGAAAGGTATAAAACAATCTGACAACTTTCTCTTTGTATTCTTTCCATATCCTCTTTCTCTGCATCCACCCACCTTCTTCCTTCTACAATTTATTTCCTTGTACATGTTTACTTTTATGGTCTACAGGATCCCTAATCCCAGTCCTCTGGAAAAATGCCTTTTAAATTTCAAATCATTGTAATAGACTCTATTATTATTGAGAAATCCCAAGAGAACTATTTCGGGGTCATTTTTGACTGTATTTTATAACTCCGAGCTCTGAGTATAAATTATTTGAAATTGATCCATCATAATCTTCTTTTGAGCTATGCAAGTATTTACTCTATGAAAGTTCTCTTATGTGTCTGAACCATCTTCTTTTATTTTTATGTGTGATCATAAATCTTTATTTTCACTATGATGGATGTGACGAAATTATGTGCAATGTGTGATGTGTGAAGTTCCTGGCCCTTTCTTAGGAATTCTCTTAAAATAAATATTTTATTTTCAACATTTTTTTTTTATCTTTCTTTGAGAATAAATATTGGATCATCTTAAGGCCCTGTATTATTTCTATATCTAAAGTTATTAAAGAATATCATAAGCCAAACATGAGTACCACCTATATAAAAACGCAGGAGGATTCATATCCTTGTGAGATTGTCGTTTTGTTCTTGACGGATTCAAGCGTCATCACCCCAATATGGTCACAAAAAATGTTGATGCTTGAATCTGTTAAGACCGAAACGACAACCTCATGAGTATATGAATCCCCCTATGTTTTTAAAGAGGTGGTACTGTTGATGAATGCATCTATGTGAGACATTCTCCAGCTTAAAAACCTATGAGGTGTGGATCATTGCAGTTATGTGGAGTCTTTCTCTCAGCTTACAAACCTAAGAGAAATCCCCTAAGAAGGGTACGTGGTTCCTACCTGAGACAGAGCTAGGAACATAGAGATAACCTCCTCCATTAAGAGAGTGAGAAGAACTCCAGATGATTATCCAGTGGGAAAGGCGATATGATAGTTGGATGTGCCCGTGGCTGAGCACAAGGTGAACGTGTGAAATCCCAAAGTATTGGGTGCATCATCATGTGAACAAAAATGAAGATGATGTGTTAGCCTCCTCTGAGCAACAGAGTTGATGAGAAAACTCTAGGTGATTCTCCTGTGTGAGGCAGTGGGCAAGAAGATCTGTAGAGTGGATGTGCATGTGGATGAGCACATGTGAATGTGTCTAGATTTGGTTCTTCTATGTAATGTAGTGAGCCATAGCTATGACATCCCTATGGATGTTCCCCTAGTGGATGAGCAGTAGTGGGTGTATCATATCCTTTGCTATATTTTGTTCAAGAGTCAGACCTGCATGTAACCCTAATTTTTATGTAAAGGGTACAAGTCGGCCCCACCTTAATGTGATTAATAATAAATGTAAAAGATAATTAATATGGTTAATAATAATAATAATAATAATAATTATAATTATAAAGTGACTTAGAGAGGTCGGCCTTGTTGAGACAATAGAAGCCTTTTTTTATTGGACAAATCTAATATAAGTAAGGGATGATTCCCCATTGTGGAATCATATCTTCTTGTGTGTTTTGGAAATTACAACAAATACATCTACTTGGTAAAAGGTGCACACCTCTCTTGGGCGCTAGATTTCTAGGGTTTGAAGCACCCTCTTGTGTGCTAGGTCCTTCTTGGTGGTTAGGGTCTTTCTCTTAAAGACTATAGAAAAGGATTTGGCTGGGTTTTCTTCCCTTGTTGAGAAGGGTTTCCCAGGATACTTCTTGTGTTCTTGTGCATGGTGTTTCTTCTTGTGATCTTGGTTGCTGCAACATTCTTGTTTATGGTTAAGAAAAATGAAAATTGAAATGAACTACATGCTTAACCTAGCTTATGAAAAATCAACATGGTATCAAAGCATAGGTCTTGAAGAACCCATTGCACAAGCATCTACCAGTCTCCTCTCTCTGCTGCAAAACCGTATGAACCTCCTAGGGTTTCCATAAAATCAACATGACCTTCCTTTATGAAGTGTTTCAACCCTTAAACACTTGAATGTTGGGGCAAATTTTGGCATAGGATATTACAACCTCCTCCAATGCATCTCCAGAGACTCTTAGAGTGACATTCTGAGCATTTTGAAATTTTGGCCCTAGGGTTTCTAGGGTTTTGCTAATTTCTGCAGAAATTTTAGAATTAGGGTTTCTGCAAACTCATTGAAGGATCTCTTCAGCTCACTAGTGTTCTCCTATCTCTCAAAGGCTTATTATTGGCAATCATAAGTCCAATAAAACCTAAAAGTTCTAGCCTAGACTAGCTGTTAGGTTTTCTATCCTAGTTGACAAAGGGTTGTGAAGAATCTAAAAACTATGATGGAAGATAAGCTTGATGGATCAAGAAACTTGAAAGTTCCTAAAAGACAAGACGTCATAGGAAGACTTATTGTGGTTAATACAAAAGGGTTTACGAGAGACATCTATCAATGAATGGAAGGAAGATGACGTCAGGACAAGGAAACAAATCACCTACTCAAAACCTTACATTAAAGGGCCAACCTCAAAATAACAAAGATGACAAAAGGTGACACTGTAACTATATTCTTCATAAAGATCTTAGAGGATAGAGATCAGCCAAGTGCCATTGGAGAAATCATATCATCATCCTCAGGTATGCACTTGTATATATTATTTGTATCATTATCATGAGTGAAACTGTAGGATGAAGGAACCTTTGTTGAAGTCATGGATCCAAAGGGATCTCAGTGCATTCAGAGAAACAACACACTCAAAGTAAAGACTCTAGGTTTGATTGTTGTAATTTTCATTCCTCTAAACTCTATTTCTAAAGGTTTGCTACATTACAAGTAGATGTTGTAGCTGTGAAAATATTACTTAAATTGTTTTGATTCTAGAGATGTACTAATTATTCTCCTTTAGGAGATATTCTTGTGTTGGTTTTTTTATTTTTTTATTGTTCCAGATAGGTTAACAAGGAAAAAAGATGCTTATCCTTTAGAGGGAGTCACTTGACTCAGAAGCATCCAAAACCATTTGATAAATAATAAGAATAGAACCATCATTGAGAAAACCAATGCTACAAAGCATGATCAAAATCTTTCTAGGATTCCATGGGAAGAAGCATGCATGACACAATATATGTGCACAAAAAGAGTCTTCACTAGACTTTGAAAAACATAACTCCCGAAGAAGTCTTCACCGGAATGAAGCTTGAGATTGAACACTTCAGGTTATTTGGGTGCCCAATGTATTTTCATGTACCAAAAGAGAAGAAGTCCAAGCTAGATCCTTTAGGAAGAAAGGATACAATGAATATTCAAAGACATCCCTAGTCAGATGCTGATTGAGATAAGCAGAGACATTGTCCTTGAAGAATATAGCTTTTCAAAGACCTAGAGAATCTTAGATGGAGATTGACAGTGAGACAATACCTTCTCCCCCTTCATCAATTCAAAGGGAGACAAACATTACTTCAGGTCATCCAGGTTCTCCAGTTTATATGTTCAGAGATATTGCAGTAGGGAATAAAATGCCTACCTAGACTCACTCTGCAAGATGCAGAGAAACATACAAGCCTCTCAAGGCACATTCTGAGAAAGCAAAAGAGATTTTCGTGCTATCGTTTAGTCATGAGCCACTTCATTAATGCTGAGACTCCTTGTATTAGAGAAGCAACAAGAGAACCGGTATGTCAAGATGCCATAACAGAAGAATACCCATATATCTTAAACAATGATGCATAAGATATTATTCAGGGACCAAAAAAGGAAGTTTGTAATAACTTCCAAGTGGATCTATAAGATCAAGCATGCAACTGATGGAAGTATTGAGAAATACAAAACGAGATCTATAGCTAGAGGTTTCTCACAAATAGAGGGAGTTGTCTATGATAAGAAACTTGACCCAGTGAACTGATACACTTCCATCCATACTACCATCCATGAGTTGGAAACTATGTCAGATAGATTCTTCATGAGTTTGGATTTTAGCAAGAGTATTGCTGATCCAAACCTATACAGTGTTGGTGACAAGAACCTGATCCTGATGACTTATTCAGAAAGCGTTGTTGTTGGATACAAGTAATCCTTGACTTATGAATTTGAGATGAAGAATATGAGTATGATGCACTACTTCTTGGGACAAGAAGTATGACAGAGGACCGATACGATTTTCCCGAGTCAAGGAAAATATACAGTGAAAATATTAAAGAAGTGCAGTATGACAGAATGCAAAATCCACTGTGATGAACTTAAATAAAAAGATTGATGATGATTCAGACGAGACTAATCCACAACTGATTGAATCACTAATGTATATGGTTAACACCAGACTTGATTCATGCCATGTAGTGAATGTGCCTAGTCATTTCATGAGTCAACCTAGATAGACTCACTAGACAACGACAAAACATGTATTGAGATATATACAAGGCATAGTTGGATATGGACTGAGATATGCCTCCAGTGTGAAACCGAGTTTGCAGGATATGTCGATTTAGATTGAGCAAAAAGTACAGTGGACCGAAATAACACATCCAGTTGATGATCTACCGTGAAGTTTGCCATGGTTTCCTGATGAAGCATGAACAAAACTCTATGGCCTTACAGAGGAAAAGTACTTAAGCATCGAGTGTGTGAAGAAATGTGGCTTCACAAGCTTCTGACAGATTTACTTGACCATGATATGGATCCTATGATGATGACCAAGAGCCGTGAGTAAATCTCCTTGAGAACCCAATGTTTCCTGATGGATCGAAATACAATGAGATGAAATATCCTTATTTCAGAGATATGATGTAGAGGAAAATAGTACACATGCAATACCTTCCTACACATGAGCAGATTGCAAATATATTCACCAAATAAACTTTGTGAAGAATGGATCCCTAGTTGAGAGGGAGTGTCGATAACTCCAGCCAAGACGAAATTCACAATATATCTGTGTGAGACTTGGAATGATAAAGAATGCCTACTTAACTAAGAGGGAGTGTTGATGAATGAAGCTATGTGAGACATTCTCCAGCTTACAAACCTATGAGGTGTGGATTATTGCAGCTATGTGAAGTCTTTCTCTCAGCTTACAAACCTAAGAGAAATCCCCTAAGAAGGGTATGTGGTTCCTTCCTGAGACAGAGCTAGGAACATAGAAATAATATCCTCCATTCAGAGAGTAAGAAGAACTCCAGATGATTATCCAGTGGGAAAGGAAATCTGATGAGTTGGACATGCTTGTGGATGAGCATAAGGTGAACGTGTGAAATCACAAAGTGTTGGGTGCATCATCATGTGAACAGAAATGAAGATGATGTGTTATCCTCCTCTGAGCAACAGAGTTGATGAGAAAACTCTAGGTGATTCTCCTGTGTGAGGCACTGGGAAAGAATATCTGTACAGTGGACATGTCTATGGATGAGCACATGTGAATGTGTGTAGATCAGGTTCTTCTGTGTAATGCAGTGAGCCAAAGTTATGAAATCCCTATGGATGTGCCCCTAGTGGATGAGCACTAGTGGGTGTATCATATCCTTTGCTATATGTTGTTCGAGAGTCAGACCTGCCTATAAATCTAATTGTTATGTAAAGGGTATAGGTCGACCCTACCTTAATGTGATTAATAATAAATGTAAAAGATAATTAATATGGTTAATAATAATAATAATAATAATAATAATAATAATAAAGTGACTTAGAGAGGTCGACCCTGTTGATCCAACAGATGCCTTTGTTGATTGGACAAGTCTAATACAAGTAAGGGATGATTGCTTATTGTGGAATCATATCTTCTTGTGTGTTTTGGAAATTACAACAAATACATCTACTTGGTAAAAGGTGCGCACCTCTCTTGGGCACTAGAGTTCTAGGGTTTGAAGAACCCTCTTGTGTGCTAGGTCCTTCTTGGTGGTTAAGGTCTTTCTCTTGAAGATTATAGCAAAGGATTTGTCTGGGTTTTCTTCCCTTGTTGAGAAGGGTTTCCCATGATAATTCTTTTGTTCTTGTGCATGGTGTTTCTTCTTGTGATCTTGGTTGCTGCAACATTCTTGTTTATGGTTAAGACAAATGTAAATTGAAATGAACTACATGCTTAACCTAACTTCAAAAAAATCAACAGGTAAT
Organism: Picea engelmannii; assembly: GCA_009831015.1. Lineage (NCBI taxonomy): Eukaryota > Viridiplantae > Streptophyta > Pinopsida > Pinales > Pinaceae > Picea > Picea engelmannii. The sequence continues at coordinate 76,414 of ML811429.1, read as the reverse complement.
TCTCTTGGCTAAAAAATATATCTTGAATATCTTGGAGTAGGAGAGTGCTAGGCATCAAACCCTAGATCTTTATTACTTGAGATTATGAAATAAAATGTTTCTTCAATAACCTTAATACAATCTTTATGTGAAGAAAAAAATCTTTTTACAATAAGAAAAGATTGAAGGAGGGCTTCAACATCATAATTAAATTTTGATCAACATCACACACAATCTCCTTAAGCATATATAAATGCATCCATATCTTCTTCACGAGAAATAGGAGAGAATGATTTGATCATCTCAAATAATTTTAATAGAGTACTGATATTAGTAAGAAAGAGAATTTGATAGGTCAACCTCAACTATCTCATACTTAAAACTCAAAGTTACAAGATACAATTAAGATCAACCCCACAACAATTTTTTGTGGAGTTTATTCATGAGAAATGTTCTTTATTACAAAAGATTTGACAACCATGTATGTGGGTACAAATATTGTGTGATCATACAAGAAAAGTTTGTAGAATAATACAAGAAGAAAACTCAACAACTTAGCCTTGTGCCCAACTTAGAGATTCAAGCATACAACTATGAGAAATGGTGTAGAAGAAGAGAAAGAGTGGAGAAGATAGAGATCTCTCTTCATTGATCAACAACTTGGTTGTACACTCATGGTTGTACCTTCTTTTTCCTCTAATCTTCTGCCCCACCCCTCTGACAATTATGATTCTTGGAACCCTTTATGAATCCTCTCTTCTCTTTTTAATATGATATTTTCTAACTACTTGAGTAGTTAGGGTTTCTTCTCTCTTGAATTTCCAGTACAAGTTTATGTTAGAATATGAAAGATGTGTGCTCGTTTTACCATTGACAATACCCTTGTCACCCAACCATAGGACGAAGCCACCCTTCGAGCACCTTAACCTTGACATAGAATCATTCCAGAAGCAAACCCTAGGCTAGATAGACAAACAAAGGGTAGCACACCTTTCCCCAAGGATAGCGCACCAACAAGAGCTGATCAGATAGTCCAAACCATAGCTAAGAGATAGTCCAAGCCAAACATGATCAGCTAGCTGCAACAACTACAATGGCAGCTCTCCTCAAACCTGCGCACAAGACCGGGCACTGCAATTCTGAGACTGCCTTCCAGAATGAGAACTGGACTCCTGTATTTATACTAATTCTGGCTAACTGCCTGGGTCGACTTCTCATTCCGGGTATTTTTCTGTTCAGTATACATTATTATTTCTGGCCGACTTCTTCTCTTGGAGGCTAATAACCTAATATAAATTATATTCTTGAGCTGACAAGTCTTCTAGGGTTATTAGCCAACTCATTAGGGTTTCTTCTTGCTTCCCGGAGTATTCTATCCTTGTCAGGTTTACACGTGGAGGTAAATACCTCCCGCAACTACCATAATATCAACACTCCCTCCTAGTTAGGGAGGTATTACAGGTAATGGTCTTGAGCAAAAAACATACCATTCACCCGATAGCATCAACATAGTTATATAGACTAGATCATGACTAGATCCTTGCTTCATGTATGAGTGCATATAATTGGCTCCCTCCGTCTAACAGAGTCCATGCTTCCATCTGCATCCTTACTGTCTTCTACAATATATAATTGGCTCTCTTGTCTAATAGAGTCCATGCTTCCGTCTTATTATCTTCTACAAAACGTCATAAGTCTTTTTCCAATTTCCTCTCGATTGTTGACTTCTTTCTGTCTTTGCTTATTCTAAGTCTCTTCATGATTGATTCGACTTATCTTGCAATAGCTTCCACATGATTTGTATTTCATCCTTTCATGTGTATTATCTAATGATATCCATTCTTATCTTGTTGTTCTTCCATAGGTATAGTTATTCTTGGAACACATTATCTTTCAAGAGATATATATACAAGATATGTACAGAGACGATGCAAACAAGATATGTACAAGAAATAAGAAGAGTTTTGTTACCTTTAGAAAAAGAAGTCTCTTCCATCCTGCTTAGTCTTCTTTGTAGGTTTCTTTTCTTCGGAAATTGATGCTTTGTGTTTCTCCTTCCTTTTATTTTTCTCGGGACAATGATTCTTGTAGTGACCATACTTTCGACAGTTGAAGCATTGTACTTATGAAATGTCTTTATCTTGATTTGGCTTCCTCCTTGAACCAAACTTCCTTTTGTTCATGAAGTTCTTGAATCTTGCTGTGAAGGCTTGATCATTGTACTTATTTTTGGGTTTCTCTTTTGCAGTGATCCTTGATTCTTCTTGAGCATAGCAAGTCCAAAGTTCTTCAAATGTCAGATATTCCTTTAGTGTGTTCATGCTTGCGACAATTTCATCCCACGTCCTGGGAAGACCATTGAGTACTATGTTTACCAACTCCTTCTCTAAGATGATCTCTTCAATAGCTTGTAGTTGATCTCTTAACTGAGAGATTCTCACAAAGTATGATGTTATGTTGTTGTCATCATTCATCTTCATGTCACAGAGCTCATTCTTTAGACTCATTACTTGTCCAATGTTTCTGACTAAGAAGAGATTTGTTAGGGCATCGTACATCTTCTTCGATGAGTCAAGATGTGAGATGTAGGGTATCAAGTGGTCTTTTATAGATTCCAGTATGATACTCATAGAATTGATATGATTGTCTTTGAACTTCTCCATAGCTGCAATGTTCTGCGTTTCCTTCTCTTTTCCTTCTTCAAACTTTGGCTTCACAATCTTTCCTTTCACGATATCCAACACTTTATTCTTGGCAAGGATGAGGTAAATACTTGTCTTCCATTCTCTGAAGTTAGAGGCTCCATATAACTTGTTCTCTGACTTCATAGAATAAGTCATGGCTGCTTTGACTTGGTCAAACCCTATATATGACCATAAACTCAAACTTCACGTCTTGGTTTGCTGAGAGTAACAAGAGATGCGCTAGGCTAGAGCGTACTGATCTATCCAAAGATTAGGTCAATCCATTCACTTAAGGTTTCTCAATAAGAGGATTAGGTTTTCTGCAACTGCTCCTGCTAGTAACCCTAGTGACAATGTCTTGGAAGCTGCTTCTGCTAGTAACACTACCAACAGTTCCTCAATGAGCTCAATATCCTAGCGACTATGTTTCCTTCCAGTGTTTAGACTGAATGAAGGAGGTGTGGGCCCATAACCTGTTAGAATATGAAAGATGTGTGCTCGTTTTACCATTGACAATACCCTTTTCACCCAACCATAGGCCAAAGCCACCCTCCGAGCACCTTAACCTTGACAGAGAATCATCCCGGAAGCAAACCCTAGGTTATATAGCCAAACAAAGAGTAGTGCACGTTTCCCCAAGGATAACGCACCAACAAGAGATGATCAGATAGTCCAAACCCTAGCTAAGAGATAGTCCAAGCCAAACGTGATCATCTAGCTACAACAACTGCAATGGCATCTCTCCTCAAACCTACACACAAGACTGGGCACTGCAGTGCGCACAAGTGCTGCTCTGCAATTCTGAGACTGCCTGCCAAAATGAAGACTGGCCTCCTGTCTTTATAGTAATTCTGGCTAACTGCCTGGGTCAACTTCTCATTCTAGGTATCTGTCTGTTCAGTATATTATTATTTCTTTGAGTCAAATTCTTCTCTTGGAGGCTAATAACCTAATACAAATTATCTTCTTGAGCCGACAAGTCTTCTAGGGTTATTAGCCAACTCATTAGGGTTTCTTCTTGCTTCCCAGAGTATTCTATTCTTGTCATGTTTAGCCATGGAAACCACTTAATATTTCATCTTCATCATATTATCTTTCCAACGATATAAAATTTTCCCAAATCCATCGTCCGGATCTCAAGATATGAGTTCGTGAAGTTGAGTTGTCACGTAGGCCCACTAAAAATAAATCTGACAGATATTTCAATTTCTGGGGAAAATGTAGCAATATGAAAGACTTAAAACCTATACCATAATATTCTACGTCTAAATATCTTTCCAATGGTATAAAGTTTTCATTATTCCGACACCTGGAGGTCAAGTTATGGCCTCCGCAATATTAACACTCAACTAGAGTCGATCAAAATTCATGAACAAATCTGGGCCCTTGGATTAAGTTTTGTGCTTCCTTAAGGAAATTCGACTTATTCAAAGTCATTGATGAGTCATCCATTAGTATATTTCCATTTGTCTCCAATGATGATTTGCCACATGTCATCAATTGGTAGGCCAACAATTTTCCAATAAGAATCTGCCATGTGTCGCTCTCATACATTGCCATGTGGCACCATTCCACTCTGCCAAGTCACGCAGGGATGATTTTAGGGGATAAATTTCCATCGTGGGCTAATTTTCCATGGTTTTTCCCAAAATAAGATTCTCTATTCTAAAAATGATTCACCCAAATTCTAAAGGATAAAATTATTTTACTTTAAAAATCACCAAAAAATTATACAAACTATATAAAATCCTTAGACATTTGAATATTTTTACAAAAATATCGCCAAACATTTTATGGTTGGCATAGGAAGGATTAGTAAGATTCACCAAGGTTTCTACATTTTAAAACAAATTTTCATCCTTAAAATCATCGCTGGCCAAGTGTAATAATTTAATATCTTAAATAAGTCTCCATGTGATCCAAGGAAAGTTTGACACATGGAAAAAGGTTAAAGGTGAGTAATAAAAATAATATTTAAAATTTAAAGTGAGTACATAAAATAATAGTAAAAAGGTTTAATGGAAAGGGAAAAAGTATGGGAGGGATGACAGTGTAGGAAAATGGGGGAAGGGTAGTGTAGGGGGAGGGTAGAAATGTAGGTGGTGGAAGAGGGGAGAGAGAAATGAGGGGAGCGGGGAAGGGTGAGCGGGTTGGGAAGTGAGGGGGAGGGAGTGAGTTGAGTTATGACGAGTCCAACCAATTGCCATAACTAAAAAATGATTAAGTATGGGAATGTGAGGGATGGAAGGTGAGGAAATGGAGAGAGGGGGTAAGGTAGAGTGCCTCAATGTTACGAGGAAAATCTCTCTATGGCTAGGGTGAACCACAAAAAACATAAATGACTGCATAAATCAACTCTATCCCAACAACATGCTATATAAACCAATGTGAAAGCAAGATAAGAAAGAGGCCTACCTTGTCTGGATGTTCGATGATGTCCACCATTGAGCACTTTGACCCAAATCTATATATACCTGCAACAAGTTCTCAACAAACAAGAAAAAACAAGCATACAATGGTAATATAAAAGGGTTAGCAAATTAGATAGCATAATCCATTAATATACATGACAAATATGCCCACAGATAAGAACTCGCATATTTGCAAGATATCAATTGGATGAGAAAGGAGTATTTCTATTAATAAATGATCAACATAAGTGAAAATATTACAGTCTTCCGTGTCGGCATGGTTCGGAACCGAGAAATCAAGTTCCTTCCAGCTGGGCCTCCACCACTTCAATCCTCCACCAAAGGAAAGATCATATAAGGGAGATAATAGGGTTCTCCATCAATAAGGGAAGAGATTGGGGGATGAACACTATGTTCAGACTTAAAGGACAAAGGGATGCAGACTCAATATGAAGCAAATAATTTCTCCAGAGTAACTTTGCTCTCAAAGTTGAATTCCTTCTCCTTTCCATGGTTCAGAATTGGCCTCTTTATAGCCTTCAAAATGCATCTGAAGGGTCGAGGTAGAACGTTTCCAGTATATGGAAGGCCAAGGATCAGAGATCTCCTATCATGACATGGAAACCTGACATTTAATTTTGATTTTCTGGCACAAATCCTGATGTACGTGGGTTGTAGTGGAGCAACTTGTGTATACGCTTGTTGTATAGGGTGCAAGATGCATACAAGTGGAAAAATTTGTATTTTTGTGTCTGGATTCTATGAACAAGGAAAGTAAGCCTGCATAGGGAAATGGAATAAGGCCCTCTCTGCAAGATTGCATAGGGTGAGGCAAATCTTTCTCTAACAGATGCCCCCTAATGTGTGAGGTCAGAGGAGTATCTGCGATGGTTGAAATACATTAGAAATAACCCAGAAGTGGAGTGGTAGAGAACCAACTGGGCGAACTCAGTTGCTCATTACATTCTGCACTGATTTTGCATACATGGCTACCAAAAATACACTGCAGATCCATGTGAAAATATACCAAACAAGTGTCTGTGGCCATGAATAGGAAAATACAAATGCAGTTACATGCCAATAGCTATCATAGTAACGAACAAGGCCCAGTAGAACTAGTCTCAAAATCAATCTGAAGATATCTGTATACCATGGAGTACAATCTGATCTCCCATGATCACTGAAGTCATATAGGTACCGGTCCAATGAAAAGGAAGCAACAACTCAGGAAAGCTACGGCCACATAGTGGTGTCTTCAAGTCTTCTACACAATCCACCAAATGTGCAAGTCTACATCATGTGAATAAAGGAGTTGGGGTCGAACATAATGAGACATCGTTTGATTATTGGTCATTGATGTATACCGTTAACAAACACGAGACAAACTACCGATAATGAAAGTAGGTATCAAGGCACCGAGTACATTCTTACAAGTGTGAATAGAGGAGTCAGTGTCGAACACATGAAGAATCCATTGATCAAAAGACATTGATGTATTCCCAACTGTTGATTCCGAGAGAGCCTGCCACTAATGACATGCAAACCTCAAGGTACTCATAAGACTCTAGGCTCCATTTCCAGAATAAATGGGCTGATGTCGATGGAAAGAGACCCACTGAAATGAGAGCATTAAGGCATCTCTCATCAGTCAGCATGAGGTACAAAGCAGGAGCTTCATGATTTGGTGGAAATCAGACAAATAACATGTTCATGAACCAATGAACCTGTGGATCTTTCGCATGTGCCAAGTGAAAGCGGTACACGAAAAATACCCTCTGAATAAAAACCAATGATGAAAACTGCTGACAAAGGTGAGGAAACCACCAATAAGGCTAATGACATCGAATAAACTACACGAATCCCAATGTGTGAATAGATGTCTTGCCATCGAACACAAGGGAAACCACCCAGTTAATGACCAATGATGAAATGTCAACAGCTGGGTTCAAGGCTACCTACCAATGATGAAAGTAGGGCCAGGGTGCATGGGGACTATAGTATCATGTGATTCTAGGTTGAGCTGAGGGTATGGCCAGCATGCAAATTCAAGAGTTTTGATGAGTGATCGACACAGGTTGATAAACTTCCTTTGAACACGAGCGTGAGACATATGGAGGACTCTGACAACGTAGATCCAATGATGAAACTATGAGATGCATGAGGCATCAATGAAATTCTCTGTAGGGAATGGCAGAGTAACCATTCGGTAGAGAAGACTCTGTGACGAGCTCAACTTCCTAAGGCCATGCTAATCCCAAAATTATGATGATGAATGGACACAAATAATTTTGTGCTCTGTTCAAAGGCGACAAGACTGCTGCCGATACAAGATAATACTCCCTTCCTGCTCGTATTTTATTTTTATTTTTTCATATACAAATGATTGCTATTATACAGAGGAGGAAATGCGTGTCACAAGTAAGCAAAACTAGTTCCAGCAGTAGAACATACCTATGCTCAATGCAGGGAAGTGCATGCAGGAGATGGACACTCGGGGGAATTTTCCCTCCTAGGTATAGGGTGTCAAATTGCGAAGGATATAAACAAGGCTCTGCTTGGTTGAGGATGAAAAACTACTGAGGCAAACGTTTATAACGCAAAGTGAGAGCCAACTATAGGCTCAATACTACAAGCAAGGGCATGAGATGCAATCACAACTTAACGCCAAAAAAAAACGTCCTTTTTTATGTCTTTTAGTCTACTTGGTGTGAAAAAGGGGTAAACTTGTGCCAAATAGATGTCTTTTCAAATCCAATTTACGAGTGTGAAAAAGACAAGTTCCCTCGACAATCTTTTCAATTTTTGATAACGAGTCAGAAAAGAGCTTAACTAAGACTCACAACCTTTCAAGTCCAATTTAAAGAGTGTGAAAGGGACAAATCACTTGTCAATATTTTCGCTTTTTTGAATGAGTCGGAAAAGAGCTTAACTCGGTCTTGTGGATGATGTTCTAAGAATCATGTAATGGGGGAGGCCAAGGATCCCGTGCAAGACTTTTGTGAAACATCAACAACTTACGAAGAGCTGACTCAAGATTGGGAAAACCCAAAGCTTTCCAAGTCGAGGAGGATAAAATACTTGCAGAGGTTACCTTATCTACAATATATCGAAGAATTCCCCTTATATGAAAGGGTGTAGAAGAAGGCATTTGAGACTCTACAAGATCATTCCAATCGAAGTAAAACACCTGTTGAGCACTCAACACACCCTAAAAAGTCTGCCCATTTCTACTTTTTGTGTACCACTTGATCTTTTGCGCTGACTGTTTCCACTTCAGTATGAAACTGCTGCCTGTGCTTATCTTTTATGCTTTCATGTTTGAATTGTTTAAAGTCTTCTTGAAAATATAAGGAATCATATTAACTTTAAAAAAGGGACTTGACAATTACTTAAGAAACTGAAAGACTGAAGTTCTCTCCAACACGCTCAGGAAATTCAGCATCAGGAAAGATTAAAAGTGATGAAAACCGCTTGAGAAGTTTAAAATAATCGAGCACCGATCTTCATCGGCATCGAAAAAAGGAAGATTTTCTCATCCCCACGTGAGATCCACTAAAGATATCGCTGAAGACCGATCCGTTCGACTACGACAAAAAAACAAAAAAATGGTAAGTGTCACATGAGTAAAGGAATAATATCGCCGATCAAAGACCCCTGAAACGATTTTAGCGTCTGACAATCACGAAAATGATAACCCACCAAAAAGATACACAATTAAACTTTTCGCGGTCACCGATCCCCGACACCACCGACGTCGGGAGTGTTTGCCGAAAGTGTATCAATGGAAATATATGCAAGGATAGTAGTCGATTCCCGATCTTTACACCGGAGAGACGCGACGTGATGGGACGTTTTAGCACTTAGATAGGTTAGGTACGACACATTTAAAATGTTAGTTAATTTGTGGATCATGCATTAGTTTCTTTTCCATGCGCAAATCAAAGGGGACCGTTTAAGCCTGCCGATATAATGCATCTCCCTCCGCACCTCCACCGTCAACTAGTTAAAATTTATTTGTAGAGATCCGATAGAATTTTGTTTTGAAGTGCATCCATTACTCATATTAACTGATTGATACGACTTATAGGATATTCCCCATTATATTCTCTTAAGTCATTGTGTATGATCCTATTCTGCGCGGCAAGGAGCTCAAAACACACAGAAGAGCAAGGCTAACAATCCAGAGAAGGATTCCAAAGGTCAGTAAGTATTAAGCAACCATCGTACCGAACATTACAACTATGTATGGGTTTATGGTGTTTTTCCAGCTTCATTTCATCTATTTCAGCCCAACTATAACACCCTGTTTCCCCCAGCTTGTAAATATAACTGGACTGGCCAAGAACTATGGCGAACTCATAAATGTGAATATGTGATGTAAATGGACCTTGAGGAAAAGGTCAATGAATGTGAATAACATTTTGAATTTATTGCAGGAC
>ML811429.1:33454-55830 GCA_009831015.1 Picea engelmannii | reverse complement strand
GGGAGTCGTGGAAGAATGAATGGGTAGGAACCATTATGAGCCGTCAGATCTTGGCTGAAGAACCCGACAGCCGTTGGATCTGTCAGGAGTTACCCGAGGGTTAAGACTCCAGGGTATTAGGGGAGAAAAACCCTGGAATGGATCTAAGCCGTCCGATTAACGGAGGTCACGTGTCAAGAAATCACCCATTTCGGGAAATCGGGGATCGCGGAATTGGGATTCCTGTTGACAAAGAGATCGAGACTTTCCAGTGTGGAAATCCTGCGATAGATCTAAGCCGTCTGATTGACGGAGGCCACGTGTTGTAAGATCTCCCATTACGGGAAATCGGGGATCACGGAATCGGGAGTCCTGGTGACAAGGGATCGAGACTCTCCAAGGTGGAAACCCCGGAGCAGTTGTGGGCCGTCCGATTTAAGGAGGTGACGTGTCGAGAGATTACCTGTTTCGGGAAATCAGGAATCGGGGATTCGGGAGTACCATTGACAATAGGTCGGGCTCTCGCCTTGATACATCCCGACGGAAGAGAGGTTTTGGTCATATGGGAAGAGGTCATATCGACCAATGCTTAACCCAAGGGGCTAATCTCCGATTGAGGTTCGTTCAACACTTCGGAGTTTTCGGCATTTGGGATACTGAAGGGACATGTTACCCCGTACTCTCAAGCCCCGAAGTCCAGACTTATAAAGCTCGATATGTTAGCATGTGGTCAGGCTCTAACGAATGGTCAGGACCCTCTCGGAGGATCCTGGGTTTGGGATTACCATCCGATGTGAGGTAGCGATGTCAGCTTTACGCTGGGGCGCGAATGCGCATAAAGGTAAGTAGCGAGCAGATCTGGATGGCCAGAGTCCACCCGCTCAGATCTACAGTTGAGGATTCATTCCGGAGGCCCCTTTCCATTCTGCCTTTAATGGGGGGGGGTGGGGGTCCAAAATTGGACACGCAACTCTCGAACGGTCGAGATTAATTCATCATGATCAACGACTCTCAGGTGGATTCCGGACCCCCCTTGCCATTCTGCCTTTAATGGGGGGGGGGTCCGGAATAGTGTGGCGTGTGAAGTGGGGCCCCTCCTGTCATGTCGACTACCGTGTCGCGTTTCCCTCCCTGCCACCTGTATTCCACTTAACTGCGCAATGAGGCCGTTCCTCATTGGCTGTTCTATGACCTTGTTGGGATTTGTTCCTATTAGCCATTTGCTAACCCTGTAGGGATTCATCCCCATTGGCTGATCGCTAGCCCTGTCGGGATTCGGTAATTGCCAAAGTTAAACGAATCGACATCACTATAGCGCTGAGGCACGAAATATGAAAGAATTACTGCGTTTATTCAGACTGTGATCATAACCTGCGACCACATGGGAGCAGGGAGAGAGAAAGAGCCAGCTTACGCTGGTCCTCCATGGATGTTTATGGCTTCTGATTCGACAGGAGACTAGAAAAATATGATTTAGGTAGTGGGTGTGTGACACCAACACTACTCTGTACGCATGTTTAAAAGACCATTTAGTTTGCAGGAGCAATGCCTCCGAAGAAACCCACCACCAGGAAATCCCCAAGAGTGCCGAAGCTACAAGAACCAGAAATGGGAGAGGGCTCCTCCCATGAGTTGCAAGATAATTAGAATTCACTCCAAAATCGATGCCCATCATTAATATGACCACCAATAAGGTCTTCGTCCAACCCCCAGCCTTCAGAGACACAAAGGAAAACACTTGGACCAAAGCATCATTCCCTCGCTGGGAATAATTGTTTAAGAAGATCAAGAAGGAAGAACCCGCCAAGTATACCCCGCACAATGATCCTGATACAAGAAGACTTGATGATGATGTCCTTCCAAATATTTTTAGGGTGTATCTGCACATGGTGGCAAGACAGACTCTGGTTTTTCCTTGCATTAAGCTCCTAAAGTGGATCATTGACCACACTGATGCACAAAAATGTTTGATTAATGATGATAATGACGAGTGTGTCGGGGTTTTCTTGCCATTAGAGGTTTAGAGTTACTACAAGCTCAAGGATCTGAAGGAGAATCTGAGCACCAATTTCGTTGTAAGTTTCTATGCAGCACACGACACCAGCAAAATCATGGCGTTGCAGTGGAGGGAAGACAAAAAATTCACGAACCAGACTTCCCGCTGGTATCCAACGACCAATCTAAAGGAACCATACATATACCTGATAGCTCTTCTCTGTAGGTTACATGGGGAGAAAGATTGCTTCCGGTTTTCAGAGGCTTCGATGCCTCTAGCTTATACGGTAGCCATTTCAGGCACGAGCTTCATCTCCAAACAACTAAGCACTTGCATACGACAAGCCTAGATGCTGAAAGAGGGAGAAACCCTCTCGTTCTATATGGCCTTGTATCTCCTGGACTCCATCTGTGCCATGAACGTTTTCTATGGAATGAACCTAAATTGGCACTCCTTTGAGCTCCCGGTCCATGTATACTTCTTCAACATTCTATTGGAAAACAAGTACAATAAATCCTATTCTCTTATCTGTGACCAGTTTATTGCACGCATTTATTTTTTGTTGTTCAAAAAAGAGTGCCCAAGGCTTTCGGATGAAGAAAAAATTGTTATATCAAAAGTAGGTCACTAGTATCTAGATGAGTGTGAAACCTATATCAGGGTTTTCGACGCCACAGGGGCACCCCATTTGCTACCTGTATATTTCCCCGATCGGCTAGTGTTAGGGGAAATTTTCTAGCAGACCATTCTGCAAGGTTATAATGCCACTTTAGTAAAGGACAAGAAGTGGGCCTTCAAAGTTCATACCTTATGGGTTTCATATTGGCTTCTACATGGTCAAAGACACCGCACATGCTAAGAAAGAAGGGATAAGTCAACTGTAATTCCAGTTCCAAAATTGTCATTTTCGCAAACACGATCCCAAAGGTCTGGCCCTAAAACACGCATCACATGTATCATCTTGTTGGCCTGATGCCCATGACCGATTCGAAGATGAAATTTTCACCGAAAATGCTCAAGACTAGAATGAGGTGGCGACAAGGATGGCTGACCCTAGAACAACCTGGTTCAGGGCCTCGAGTTGGGAAGATTAAGCGACAACCTTGGAGCAAGCAATTCTCGGGATCCGAGAAGGGACGATAGCATCGGAACCGGGCAAAGTGGTGGGCGACCCTCAAGAATCCATCAGAGCCGTATAAGTTTATCAGGAATCTCCAGTACTAATCAGGGATTCCCCCGAGGTTCAAGTTGAACAGGGGAGGTGGGAACCTCTGTGGAAACATGCCCAAATTCTAATGAAGCAGATGCAGGATAACCTGGACCTCATCATAACACCTAGGATCCAACTGATATCCGAGAAGGAGGCCCTACAGAGCCAGGCAACCCCAATTTCACAAACCTTGGTAACATCAATGGGTCGGATGGCTCATAATCCACTGCATCACCGGTAAGGCTGCTGATAGGTGGGACAAATCAACTAGATACAGGCAATGTGTCGGTCAGAACATGCGCACCTAACCCTCTGAGCAAGCTTATAAATATATACAATGACGATGAGAGCCTGGAGTCATCTCACGACACCCCTGTGTGTGTCCAAGAGGAAAATGGTTCTGAGAGGACTTCTTCCCCGAAGCCTTAAGTTCAAACAAAAGAGGTCCCACAAAAGGAAACAAAAGCCGAAAATGGCCTCAAAATAGAGAGACCCAATACATCAGATACCGAGGTAGCCCTGAAGGACAAGCCCGAACCAGAAGAGTTGAAGAAAGAATCCTCGCAAAAGGAAATCGATGGTTCTATGGCCAACGAGCAAGTAAGTAATGAGGATGTACCCAATGTCTTTATTCTTCCCAATACTCAAATTCCCGATGAGCGTCAAGAAGAGGCCGGGCCTACAAGGCACAATGAGGAAGTTCAGGAGCCTAATATTGAACGAGTATACAACACTGACAGCCTGGGAAACATGCTCACGTGGGGTGATCGGAAGATACCAGAGCCGGTAGATGAGGTAGCAGATATCTATGCCATCTCCTAAGATCAAAAGAGAAAGGCTATTGTGCAAAGGATGGAAAAAAGAAGAAGGATCATGTTGGATCACTCCATCTTGGTTACTACAGAGGAGAACTTGATCAACATAGCAGATGCCTAGACGTCTGAACTTCTCGGCGTGGGAAAGGCACTCTCAAATGCCACCCTAGATAGATCCAAGAGAGACGAAAAGGACCTAGACGCTGCCCTAAAGGATCTTGAACACTTGCGTCACCTAGAAGAATACTATAAAGGTACCACGCAGACTACCGTGTACCTAAAAGGTGAGTTGAAAGAATTTTACAATGAATTCAAGAAAGAATGACACCTGTTAACTGTGAAAATAGTTGAGTTTCATGAGGACACTCTCATGGCACTCATGAGATGAAAGGATATGGAGAAATGGTACGAAAGGGTGCAACGAGCAGTAGAAAGACTTGAGTACATTGAGGCAGTCCAGCAGGGCCAAAACAAAGAAGAACATGGCATCTGAACAGTTGGAAAAAGTAGTCTTGATCGTATGACGATGTCAGCCGAGTACTGGTCTAATATGTCTCAAGAACCACACCGAGAAATCCAAGAGCAGTGGATCAGATACAAGAATCACCGGGAGAAAATTAATAAAGTGATGAAATATATCAGACTCTTTGAGTTTGGTACCCCTGACAGCTTCGTCGACCTGAGTGACATAGTGAAGTTGCACGCTAAAAAATATTCTCTATGGACCGAAGAACTCACAAAGATGACCGACGCAAGACCAGAGCAAGTGATATGATTCACAGAACATCTGATCAGAGCCCGAACCATACTACAGTAGTTGGACTCCAGTCTAGCAAAGTACTGGGCACATGCATTGGACACCAGGGGAATATATGTAGCTCCGATGGAACAAAACATATTTCCATGGGCCCAGACTTGAGATGAAATGTTTGTTAGTTGGTCCGAATACGAGAGAAATCACCCTTTTCAAGAGATATATCGGGTTGACTGTTAAAGAAATTGTCATAAGATGACGCCACGTGGTGAATTTTGTTTTGCTTAAACTGCACTTAACAATTAATTTCAGTTAAAATTTATATTGTAAATAAAGACATTGACCAATTAGTGAGAGGTCGATGTTTTTTGTAAGAACTCTTTATTTCTGGTTGTTAAGAATTATTTTGAAGTTGCTATGAATTGAGAAGTCCTTCTGGACCAAAGACAAACTATTTTCATCAAATGCATGTGATTGGACTTGGAAAAGAACTACTTCTTATCCTGTTTCATGAAGGATGCAGTAATGAGTAAGAGCAATTAATTCTGTTGTCAAGTTATCTGGTGCAATGTTTTAATGTTCCGTGATTTAATGATGAAAATGAATCGTTGTGTTATTATGTGATGAATGGTTATGGTAGATGAATTATTTTGCTTGCCATTATATTGTTACATATGTGATTTCTTTATGATAATTAGTTTCTTAGACAGTAATTGGATGCTCACATGGTTGATGTATTAGTACTAGGCCTGTGGTATAGAATCGTTGTCTACATGTTTAAGCAATGGGTTATCCCAAGCTTATCCTCTTTCCCAATAGTTAAAACTTAATCCTGTTTGTTGTCAAGTCGGTTTATGCTGGCTTGCATATCTCATACCAGTTCCACCCAAGAGAAAATATAGAAGAAAATAGTACTAACTGAAGGAAGATATTTCACAAGAAAACACAAAGCCCATCGATAATTTGGCCGGATCGCAAGATCTCGAGAACCATTCCATATTTAAACACTACAGAGTCTAATTGGGCCTTAGTGGCAGGTTTGGTTCCTACTATTGAATCAAGGGACTTCACACCCATCAACATAATTGGCACTAGAAGGAGGGCCTGAGAATGAATGGCTGAATATATATTTTATATAGCATTTCAAGCAACCTACAGATTCATAACAACCCACATGCATGGATAGTCATTCACGAGACATCCCACACATGCTGAGTACTCCCAAAGAGGGTGACTCACCCCAGCCCGAGGAAGAACCTTTTCACCCTAAAATACCTTACGCCCTTCCTCACGAGGAAGTAAATCAATTCAAAATAATCACAAGAGCCTACGCCCGATAGATCGATGCGTTGCCCTTCCCTCGAAGAAAAAAACAAAGCAAACCGATGGTTAGCACTCTTGACGAGGTTTTCATACACTCAGTAGAAGACTTAATATATTTTGCGATTACCGAAATCTAAGAACCTCTTGATTTGATACATGAAATGCCAACCAACAACATCTATGAATTGGAAGATTTCTTGGAAGAAGAGGAGTTTAACTCAGGGTCTGAAGATATGGAAGGAAACAACGACCATAATGATGAGAAGGGGAACCCGCCTTTGAACAATAAACCCTGGTTAGCCAGAGATGCTTTGGCCCTCCCAAGACCAATCCACGACCTTCCCCGACATCCAGAGAAGTTGCTGCCTAAGTTCGATCCCGAAACCTCTAGATTATCTGAAGATCATATCAAGAAATTCATACTCATGATCAGACTTATGAACATTCAACATGAGGACGTAGTCTGTAGACTCTTCCCCTACATGTTTATTAATTCATCTTCCATGTGGTATTTTAATTTGCCAGTAGGATCTATAACGAGCTGGACCAAGTTCCAGAAAGATTTCCTAGATAAGTTTGTAGAGGGAACTACTACGGGAGCTCTGATGGCTAAGTTGTTTGCAACCACCATGAGTCCGAAAGAAAGAGTCAAAGATTTCAATCAAATATTCATGACCATTTTAAACAAATTTGAGCCCGCGGTAAGACCAATTCAGGAGTTGCAAATAGAGGTTTATGCTAACGTTCTCCCAACTTCTATTTCTATGTTTGTAAAAAGAGATTCTAAGCAAATCTTGGTGGAAAATTTTGAAGAGGTCAGGACAATAGAATTCCAGATGAAAGGATGTAAAGAAGTTCAGGCCTCCCTAGTAAAAAAAGAAGCCCAACCCCCTCCCAGGATAGGACTCCTTTTGACTAGACTGTTGGGGAAACCAACTCAACAAACTCCCGACAAAGATAAGGGGGATGTATAAGATTTACAATGCATGGTTAAGAAATGATCAAACGAGATCGTACACATGAAGATAAATGTAGGGGAGGGAAACCTAGGCCAAAGGCCCTATAAACCTTTCTTTAAAAGAAACCAGTCGTTCAAAGCTATTGAACCTCCCCCAGCTAACTTAAATATCGATCTAGGGAATGTTGTGTCTAACTCTTTCTGCACTTATCATTAGGAAAACCACTCCAAAAGAGACTTCCCTCAATGGGTGCATGCCATGAATTTGATGGAAAATCAGTTTCTAGACAAAGTCTCCCTCACTGAAAAGCCAAGTAGTTCGGTTATGAATGTCACTGACCAGGAAGAGATTGACCCACCAAGAGATCTAGACATGCTGATATGGGATCCTGACTTGATCATCCCTTCCAATGACTTGTTTGAGTCTCAGGAACAATCCACAGAAGTTTTGGTGGTACAGACACATAGTAAGGGTTTGCCTGGCTCGAAAGATACCGACGCCGCCTAGGCCTTGAAAAGTAAGTTAACTCCCAATCGCTCGAAAACATCCTTCGCTCTCAGAAAGAACCCTATAAGCATTCATACCCAGGAATTGCCCAAACTAGAGTACAATGTGGTCAAAGATTTGAAAAATCTAAAGGCTAATATATCAGTCATGGACATATGTAGGATTCCTCAACAGAAAGAATTTCTATTGCAAGCTTTGAGCTCAGTAGAAAACCCGATGGGAGGTAATGGTTCAGAAAGAAATATGTCTTCCACAAATCTGGTGGGCAAACCAACTGTGAACACCTGTTCGAGAGATAGAAAGGAAAAGCCTTTTGTCCCACCGTTCCTCTTAACGTTTGAAGTCTTCAATAGAAACCTTCATAACTGTTTGGTAGATTCTGGAGCGTCTTCCAACGTTATGCCCTTTTCTGTTTGTAAAATATTAAATGCCATTCTTATCAAGAGTGATAAACATATCATTCAACTAGATAGAACCCAGGTCAAGGTCATAGGAGAACTCAAAGATGTTCTGATTAGAATATCGACGCATCCCACATTTGTGCAAGTGATTGACATCATCGTAGTAGATATCCTAGAGGCATATGGGCTATTACTGAGTCGAGATTGGTCTGAAAAGATAAACGGGTATTTCAGTATAGACTAGGTGCACCTTTGGCTACCGTTGAAGGGATACAAGAACATGATCATAATCGATAGGGAGAGATATTTTAAACATACGGTCACTGATATAGAAACCCAGAATGAACCCTCATCTACAAATTTCCCTGTATTAGGTAATTATTCATGTGATTCCTACTTCAAAAACTCTGCTCTTCTCTTGTCCGACGTCCCTCTTACCCAAAACTCCAAAATGGTTTTTCAAGAGGAGTCGCTGATACTGACAGGAGACACCCTCTTTAGTCAGAACCCTGCACTAGAGATTAGGAAACAAAAGACGGAGAGGCGCGAAATTAACAAGGGAAAGGAAAAGAGCGATTGTCATTCACAAATTTGGGCCCTCTATTTTTATGGATCTAAATCGCAAGAAGGGTCAGGAGCAGGGTGCATCCTCATCGATGCTAAAGGTAAATATTATTTCTTGTCCTGTAGGCTAGAGTTATAATGTACCAACAACACTGCTAAATATGAAGCCCTAGTACAAGGATTAAAGAAAGCCATACATTTGAATGTCAAAGAATTGAAAGTTTTCAGAGACTCTGAAATTATTGTTAAACAAGTAAGGAATACTATACATTGCAATTCTCCTCACCTAAAGAACTATCAACATAAGGTGGATAGGTTAATAGAGCACTTTGAAGCCTTCAATATTGCAATGATCCCCAGATCTAAGAATACTCTTGCTGACTCCTTGGCCACAACCACTTCCAGGCTGTCGCCTCTGGAGGATTATGAAGCCTCCTGATTCACTGTGGAGTTTCTCTACAAACCGTCGGTACCTAATAACATAGCCAATTAGAAATTCTTTGAAGGAGATGAAGAGATCATAAACTTCTTAACTAACCAAGACAACTTCAAAGATATCGCTATTGATGATGAAGAATTCTAAGAGCAATCAATAGAGACAGATCCTCGGACAGTCCAACCTATGGATAAATCAAAGGCTCACACGATCCCGAAAGGGATAACTAATCTAGAAAATCTGTTTGATCTGAAAGAGTGATTTAAGGGATCTAGAAACGCAAAGACCGGTAGTTCCTGTCCCTTGAATGAAACTATAAATATTGGGACCCCATAGAACCCAAAGAATGTGAATCTCAGCAAGACTATATCTAAGGAAGAAAGGAAATCTTATCTCAAATTGTTTAGACAATACTAGGATGTCTTCTCTTGGTCCCATAGGGATCTAAAAACATATGATACCCGCATCATTCAACACACAATCTCGTTAAAACCTGAAGTAAAACCTTTCCAACAGAAGCTCCGAAAGTATCATCCATCCCTGAAACCTCTCATGTATCAGGAGTTAAATAAACTTTTAGATGGCAAGATCATTTTCCAGGTTAGGCATTCCCCATGGGTAGCAAATCTTGTCCCGGTGAGGAAAAAGTCAGGTGAAAACCGCTTATGCGTAGATTTTAGGAACCTCAACAGAGCTTCAGAAAAGGACAATTACCTAGTCCCGCTGATGGAACAACTCTTGTAGACCGTATCTGACTCGAATATTTTTTCTTTTCTAGATGGTTTCTCAGGTTACAACCATGTTTTGGTTTCGGAGGAAGACCGTTTAAAAACCACCTTTCGAACCAAATGGGGAATTTTCATGTATAAATGCATGCCTTTCAGGTTAATTAATGCAGGAGCGACCTTCCAAAGGGCCATGGATGTAGCTTTATGAGGACTAATCAATAAATGTGTGGTAGTGTATCTGGATGACGTGACAATGTATTCGAAGAATAGAGAAGAGCACATCCAACACTTAACTCAGATTTTCGAAAGGTGCAGGAGATATGGTATATCATTAAACCACAAGAAAACTATCTTCGGTGTCGAGGAAGGTAAGATGTTAGGCCACATTATATATCAAGCAGGCATTCACATAGACCCGGAAAGGATTAAGGCCATAGATCAACTTCCTTTGCCCCATAACAAGAAATCTATGGAGTGCTTTTTCTGGAAAATCAATTTTGTAAGGAAATTCACTCATGATTTTGAATAAATCATCAAACCTTTACAAAAAATGATTTGCAAGGATGCTAAATTTAAGAGGGATGATGATCGAAAATATGCCTTCAAAAATATCAAAGCTGCTATATCCCGGGCCCTGGTGTTGCGAAGCCTCGACTTCGATAGAGACTTCTCCCTTTATACTTTCACCTCCGACCAATCATTAGCTGCAGTTTTGACTCAGAAGGATGACGACAACACTGAGGCCCCAATGTCGTTCATGAGCACTAATCTCCAAGGAGCCAAGCTCAACTATCCTGCTATAGATAAATAGGCCTATGCGATATAAGGTAGTAAAACATTTCAGGTCTTACATCCTCAAGAATCACACTAAATTGATTATGCCACACCCTCCAGTCCGATCCTTGTTTACCCATTAAGAGATGGGGGAAAGAAGAGGGAAATGGATGGCAGTAGTCTAGGAATTTGACCTAGATATAAAACCTACCAAATTAGTAAGAGGACAAGGGTTATGCAAGATTGCAGCCGAAGACCAGGACCAGGTAAGTGAAGTTTCCGTATGGGAGAAAGAAATGGAACTATGGTGTGGTGAAGTATCATACATCTCCCTAGGACAAGAGTCTTGGTATAAAGATTTAAATTATATTCTACATCACAGGACTTGTCCCAAAAACCTCCACCTTAGGGAAATGAGAGCTCTTAGGTTAAAATTTGCACAATATCGCCTTATAAATTCGGTACTCTTCCGGATCGATTATGACGGGGTACTATTAAGATGTTTCAAAGGTGAAGACCTAGACAAAGTGCTAAAAGAGCTCCATGATGGCCTTGTCAGGGGACATTTCTCCGAAAACACCACCGCTCATAAGATTCTGAGAGCCGACTATTATTGGCCCACCTTGTTCAAAGACGCGCATACTTACGCTAGAAACTGTAAGACTTGTCAAATAAGCACTGGAAAGGAGAAGAGAGCAACAATCCCGCTCCAACCTGTGACTGTTTCTAGGCCTTTTGAGCAATGGGGGTTGGATATCATAGGAGAAATTACACCTAGCTCCTCAAAACTGCACAAGTACATTCTTACTGCCACTGACTATTTCACAAAATGGGCAGAGGCCATTCCTCTGACTCATGTAAATGAGACAGTAGTGTTCCAATTCATAGAACAACATCTGATCACGATGTTTGGTGTCCCTTCTATTTTGGTATTTGATAATGTAGCTTATTTTTCTTCCACTCTATTAACGAAGTTTTCTCTAGAAAAAGGAATCATGATTAATTACTCTGCAAATTATTACCCCTAGGGAAACAGTGTGGCAAAATCAACTAATAAGAACCTAGTGATAATATTAAAGAAGACGATTGCATATAACTAAAGAAATTGGCATAATCTACTCCATAATGATCTATGGGCTGATAGAGTCACACCCAAAGAAGCTATAGGGAACTCCCCATACTTTTTGGTCTACGGGCAAGAAGCCATCCTCCCAAATGTTCTCTATCTTCCATGTCTTCAACTAGCCCAAGATTCCAACGAGGAACCTTCGTCGGCCATACAACAAAGAATCAACACTCTGCTCATGCTGGAAGAAGAGAGAGAAAAGGCTAAGTCAAAGTTCCTAGCCCACCAACAGATAGTGAAAATGTGGTTTGATAAGCATAAGGCTAAAGAAAAGAACTTTGAAGTAGGAGACTTAGTCTTGATGTGGGACAGGGAAAATGAACCAAAAGGGAAGCATTCTAAGTTTCAAAATTTATGTCTTGGACCTTTTCAGGTGGCTGAGAATATTGGGGCAGGAGCTTATCGGTTGCACAATCTGAGGGGGGAACCTGATGCCCTCCTAGTAAATGGCCAAGCTCTAAAACAATACTTCCAATAAATAAAAAAATAAATAATTGCTTTTATGTGTTTTTCATGTTGAGTATCTTCATGGTTGCGAAATACTTCTTTGTTTTTTCTTTTCTCTCTAGTTTTCTGTACTTTTTAAGGTGTCTGGAAAGACGATGGTTGGCCTTAAAATCATGCAACATAGCGAAGTCTATTTCTAACTCATTGCTCACGTACAAACACAAGAAGTACTGGAAAACCTGCGGTTACTTTGAGGAATCCTCTGTCTAACCTGAGCAAATGAACAAATTCAGAGAAATGCCAGAAGGGTCTACCTTGTGTTTCGGTGAAACCTTAAGGTAATGAAGGAAAGCTGGAAAGGAATACATGAACCTGGAAGACAGAGCTAATGAAGGATCCACCTTAACTATCTCACTTTTCAAATAAATAGACATCCTCCACTCTCACTCACTCAGGGCATCATGCTGAGATAAAATTGATATTATCAAAATAGTGAATAGTAAGAGAGGGTATGCAGATATCTCCATTGGCGCTATGGATTCTCGCTGGCAGTGAAGCAAGGTCTATGATTTCAGGGTGACTTTGCCAGGGCTATGAAAGCTAGCTGGCAGCGGAGCGACACCGAAGCAGGAGAGTAGAGGTAATTAAAGGCCTCATGTCGATGAATAATTTGATAAACTTTGTAAGAAGGGGGCATGAGTCAGGGTCAAAGGAAATGAAGGAGAAAAAATGTTAAAACCCCATGAGAAGACCAGGAAGCATCACCCAAAGAAATTCAAATGCAAAGGTTAAGAGGTTCCAATTTAAGACTAGTTAAGATTCTCCATCAACTTCCGTATCAGTCGGGCCTCAGGGAAGGAACAAAGATTCTGATTTCGCCCAGTGAATCACCATTTGTTGAGCACTCAACACACCCTAAAAATTCTATGCCCATTTCTACTTTTTGGGTACCACTTGATCTTTTGCGCTGACTGTTTCCACTTTAGTATGAAACTGCTGCTTTTGCTTATCTTTTATGATTTCATGTTTGAATTGTTTAAAGTTTTCTTGAAAATATAAGGAATCATATTAAATTTGAAAAAGGGACTTGACAAATACTTAAGAAACTGACAGACTAAAGTTCTCTCCAACACGCTCAGGAAATTCAACATCGGGAAAGATTAAAAGTGACGAAAACCGCTTGAGAAGTTCAAAATAGTCGAGTGCCAATCTTCATAGGCATCGAAAGAAGGAGGTTTTTCTCTTCCCCACGTAAGCTCCACTAAATATATCGCTGAAGACCGATCCATTTGGCTATGACAGAAAAACAAAAAAGGTAAGCGTCGCGCGAGTAAAGAAATAATATCGCTGATCAGCGACCCCTGAAACGTTTTCGGTGTCAGACAATCATGAAAACGATAACCCACCAAGAAGATACGCAATTAAACTTTCTGCGGTCATCGATCCCTGACACCACCGGTGTCGGGAGTGTTTTTCAGAAGTGTATCAATGGAAATATACGCAAGGATAGTAGCTGATTCCAATCTGTACACCAGAGAGATGCGATGTGATGGGATGTTTTAGCACTTAGATAGGTTAGGTACGACACATTTAAAATGTTAGTTAATTCATGGATAGTGCATTAGCTGCATTTCCATGCGCAAAACAAAGGGGACCATTTAATCTTTCTGATACAATGCATCTCCCTCCGTGCCTCCGCCATCAACTAGTTAAAATTTATTTGCAGAGATCTGGAGGCATTTTGTTTTGAATTGCATTCATTAGTTGTATTAACTGATTGATAGGACTGATATGATCTTCCTTGTTATATTCTCTTAATTCATTTTGTATGATCCTATTCTGTGCGACAAGGAGCTCAAAACACATAGAAGATCAAGGCTAACAATCCAAAGAAGGCTCACAAGGGTCAGTAAGTATTAAGCAACAATTATAGCGAGCATTACAAGTATGTATCGCTATATGGTGTTTTTACGGCTTCATTTCATCTGTTTCATCTCAACACTACTCTGTACGCATATTTAAAAGACCGTTTAAATTGCAAGAACAATGCCTCCGAAGAAACCCACCACCAGGAAATCCCCAAGAGTGTCGAAGCTGCAAGAACCAGAAACGGGAGAGGGATCCTCCCATGCAATTGCAAGGAAATTAGAATTCGCTCCAAAAACGGTGCCCGTCATTAAGACGGCCACCAAGAAGGTCTTCGTCCAACCCCCAACCTTCATAGACACAGAAGAGAACACTGGGACCAAAGCAACATTCCCTCGCTGGGAAGAATTGTTTAAGAAAATAAAGAAGGAAGAACCCCTCGAGTATACCCCGCACAACAATCCTGATACAAGAAGACTTGACGATGATTTCCTTTCAAATATCCGTAGGGCGTATCTTCACATGGTGGCAAGCTGGACTCCAGTGTTTCCTTGCATTGAGCTCCTAAAGTGGCTCATTGACCACACTGATGCACAAAAATGTTTGATTAATGACGATAAGGGAGAGTGTGTCGGGGTTTTCTTACCATCATAGGTTCAGAGTTACTAGAAGCTCAAGAAGTCAAAGGAGAAGTTGAGCACTGATTTTGTTGTAAGTTTCTATGTAGCACATGACACTAGAAAAATCATCGTGTCATGGTGGAGGGAACCATACATATACATACATATACATACATATTTCCGACTTGTATTTGACGACCAATCTAAGGGAACCATACATATACCCGATGGCTCTTCTTTGCAGGTTACACGGGGAGAAAGATTTCTCCCGATTTTAAGAGGCTTGGATGCCTCTAGCTTATACGGTAGCCATTTCAGGCACGAGCTTCAATTGGGGTGCCATCATCTCCAAACAGCTGAGCACTTGCATATGACAAGTCTAGACGCCGAAAGAGGGAGAAACCCTCTCCTTCTATATGGAATCGTATCTACTGGACGTCATCTGCGCCAGGAACGTTTTCTCTGGAATGAACCTAAACTGGCACTCCTCTGAGCTCCCGGTCCATGTATACTTCAACATTCTATGGGAAAATAGGTTCAATAAATCCTATTCTCTCATCTGTGACTAGTTTATTGCACACATTTATTTTTTGTTGTTCAAAAAATAGTACGTAAGGCAGTCGGATGAAGCAAAAAAGGTTATATCAAAAGTAGGTCACTGGTATCTAGATGAGTGCGAAACCTATATCATGGTTTTCGGTGCCACAAGGGCACCCCATTTTCTACCTGTATATGTCCTCGATCGGCTAGTGTTAGGGGAAATTTTCTATCAGACCATTATGCAAGGTTATAACGCCACTTTAGTAAAAGACAAGAAGTGGGCCTTCATACCTTATGGGTTTCATATTGGCTTCTACATGGTCAAAGACACTACGCATGCTAAGCAAGAAGGGCTAAGTCAACTGGAATTCTGGTTCCAAACTGGTCATTTTCACAAACACGATACCAAAGGTCTGGTCCTAAAACACGCACCATAGGTTTCATCCTATTGGCCTGATGCCCATGACCGGTTCGAAGATGAAATTTTCACCGAAAACGCTCAAGACTGGAATGAGGTGGCAGAAAGGATGGCTGACCCTGGAACAACACGGTTCAGGGTCATGAGTTGGGAAGAGCAATTGATGACGTTGGAGCAATCAATTCTTGGGACCCGAGAAGGGACAATAACATTAGAGTCAGGCGAAGTGGTGGGTGACCCACAAGAAGCCATCGGACCCGCAAAAGTTTATCAGGAATCTCCATTACTAACCGGGGATTCCCCCAAGGTTCAAGTTGAACAGGGGACATGGGGACTTCTATGGAAACAGGCCCAACTGCTAATGAAGCGGATGCAAGATAAACCATACCTCATCATAACACCTAGGGTTCCAACTGATATCCGAGAAGGAGGCCATACAGAGTCAGGCAACCCCGATTTCACAAACCTTGGTAACATCAATGGGTCGGATGGATCAGAATCCACTGCATCACCGGCAAGGCTGTTGGGAGGCGGGATGACTCAACAAGATATAGTCAAGGTTTTGTTTAGAACACGTGCGCCTAACCCTCTGAGAAAGCTTATAAATTTATACAATGATGATGAGATCCTGGATTCATCTCACAAGACCCCTGTCCATGTCCGAGAGGAAAAAGGTTCTGATAAGAATTCTTTCCCAGAGCCCGAAGTTCAAACAAAAGAGGTCTCGAAAAAGGAAACAAAATCCAAAAGTGGCCTCGAAACAGAGAGACCCAATACATCGGATACCAAGGAAACTCTGAAGGACAAGCCCGAACCGAAGGAGCTGAATAAAGAATCCCCGCAAAAGGAAATCAATAGTTCTGCGACCAACAAACAAGTAAGTGACGAGGATGTACGCAACATATTTATTCTGCCCAATACTCAAATTCCTGACGAGCGTCAAGTAGAGGCCGGGCCAACGAGGCACAACGAGGAAGTTCAGGAGCCCAATCTTGAACGAGTATACACCACCGACAACCTGGGAAACACACTCATGTGGTGTGATCGATAGATACTAGAGCTGGTAGACGAGGTAGAAGATATCTATGCCATGTCCTACGATCAAAAGAGAAAGGCCATCTTGCAAAGGATGACAAAAAGAATAAGGATCACATTGGATCACTCCATCTTGGTTACTACAGAGGAGAACTTGATCAACACAACAGACGCCCAAACGTATGAAATTCTCTGCGTGGGAAAGGCACTCTCGGAAGCCACCCTGAATAGAGCGAAGAGAGATGAAAAGGAACTAGCCATTGCCCTAATGGAGCTCGAACACTTGCGTCACCTGGTCGAATACTATAAAGGCACCACACAGACTACCATGTACCTAAAAGGTGAGTTCGAAGAAGTTCACAATCAATTCAAGAAATAACGACACCTATTAACTGCGAAAATAACTGAGTTCCAGGAGAACACTCTCATGGCACTCGCGACATGCAAGGATATGGAGAAATGGTACGAAAGGGCACAACGAGTAGTAGAAATACTCGAGTACATTGAGGCAGTCCAGTAGGGCCAAAACAAAGAAGAACATGGCATCTGAATGGTTGGAAAAAGTAGTCTTAATCATATGACGATGTCAGTCGAGTACTGGGCTAAGATGTCTTGGGACCCACACCGAGAAATCCAAGAGTAGTGGATCAGATGCAAGAAGCACTGGGAGAAAATTAATAAAGTGATGAAAGATATCAGACTCTCCGAGTTCGGCACCCCTGACAACTTCGTTGACCTGAGCAACATAGTGAAGCCGCACACTAAACAAGATTCACTATGGACCGAATAACTCGCAAAGATGACCAATGCAAGACCAAGGCAAGTGATACGATTTGAGGAACATCTGATCACAGCCCCAACTATGATACAACAATTAGAATCTAGTCTCGCAAAGTACCGAGCAAGTGCAGTGGACATCAGGGGAATATATGCAACTTTGATGGAACAACACCAATTTCCATGGGCCCACACTTGTGATGAACTGTTTGTTAGTTGGTTTGAATACGAGAGAACTCACCCTTTTCAAGAGATATCTCGAGTTGACTATTAAAGAAATTGTTAGAAGATGACACCACGTGGGAAATTTTGTTTTTCTTAAACTGCACTTAGCCTTTAATTTCAGTTAAAATTTATATTATAAATAAATACATTGACCAATTAGTGAGAGGTCGATGGTTGTTGTAAGAACTCTTTCTTTCTGGTTGTTAAGAATTATTTTGAAGCTACTATGAATTGATAAGTCCTTCTAGACCAAAGACAAACTATTTTCATCAAATGCATGTGATTGGACTGGGAGAAGAACTACTTCCTATCCTGATTCATGAAGAATGCAGTAATGAGTAAGAGCAATTAATTCTGTTGTCAAGTTATCTGGTGCAATGTTTTAATGTTCTTGGCTTTAAGGATGAAAATGAATCGTTGTGTTATTATGCGATGAATGGTTATTGTAGATGAATTATTTTTCTTGCCATTATCTTATTACATATGTGCTTTCTTTCTGATAATTAGTTTCTCAAACAGTAATTGGATGCTCACATGGTTGATGTATTAGTACTAGGCTTGTGGTATGGAATCATTGTCTGCATGTTTGAGCAGAGGGTTATCCCAAGCTCAACCTCTTCCCCAGTAGTTAAAACTTAAACCTGTTTTCTGTCAAGTTGGTTTATATTGTCTTTCATCTCTCATACCAGTCCCACCCAAGATAAAATACAGAAGAAAATAATCCTAACTAAAGAAAGAGCCTTCATAAGAAAACACAAAGCCCATCGATAATTTGGTTGGATTGCAAGATTTGGACAACCATTCCATCTTTAAATGCTGCAGAGTCTAATTGGGCCTCAATGACAGGTTTGGTTCCTACTGTTGAATCAAGGGATTTCACACCCATCAACAACACCCTAGGACTTGGCGAAAGCATACTCGAAGAGAGTGCAATGATCCCTTGTGCAGAAGGTATAACACTGGAAATGCTAAGGACATGGCATAGAAGGTATAGAACTAGAACCAAAAAAGTGGGATTGAACGAAAATTGCATCGACGCGACCACTACCTTAGACTTGTCACTCTCCAAGAGAAGAGTGGGGTTAGCCGAAGATTGCATCGAAACGACCACTTATTCAGCCATTGGTTGAATAAGATGCAAGAAAACAAGGTCAAGAGATGCATCACCCCCAAAAATAGGAGTGATGTCGGTCGAAGATTGCATCAAAATGACCACTTGTTGAATAAGATGAGAGACAACATGGTTAAGAGACACATCACCCCCCCAAAATTGTAGAGGTGTCGGTTGAAGAATGCATCGAAACAACCATTGGTTGAACATGATGCAAGACAACAAGGTCAAGAGACACATCACCCTCGAACATAGGAGATGTTTCGGTCGAAGATTGCATCGACACGACCACTGGTTGAACGAGATATGAGACAACAAGGTCAAGAGACGCATCACTCCTGAACATAGGAGAGGTGTTGGTCGAATATTGCATCGACATTACCACTTGTTGAATGGGATGTGAGACACCAAGGTCAATGGATTCATCAACCCCTAAAGGAAGATGGGTGTCAGCCGGAGATTGCATCGACTTGACTACTGTATCAACCAAAGAAGGAACGGAGTGTGGGCAAATGACAGACGAATCAGAACTTGAAGGGACCTCAAGTGAGAACCATGCTTCTGATATCTTGACAGTAGTAGGACACAAAGGAAAATCGCCTTACGTCTGAAACATCTAGGCTTCTCAATCATATGAATGCCCCCAACATGACTTGCAGTGGCTGGTGATAAATATCCAACATGACTAGAAGAGGTTGGTGATGTATGCGGAGTGTGACTAGCAGTGATGAGACTTGTGCCCCCAACATGACTTGCAACGATTGGTTTCTGGTCTTCAACATGACTTGTAGAGGTCATCGACCAATCTCCAACATGACTTGCATAGGTTGGTGATATAATGCCAGTACGACCTACAATGACTAGACTTGTGGTGGCGGTGGGTTGTGGCATTTGATACCAAGGTCCAAGGAAAGATTGGTTTTGAGAAGTTGCAGGCCAGGAAGGATTATGGTTTACACCCTGTCCCTGTCCGGTAGGATAGTATCCTCCTCCATACTGATTCACAAAGGGTTGTAAGGGCATTGACAATGAAGTAGATGTATGTGAAGAGACAAAAGCATGATAATGATTATTCGAGTGAGGATACATGTTTCTCCCAGAAGAAGGAAATTCGTGAAGTGGGTTTCCCATACTATAAAAATAACTTCCCCGGATGAAACACCAGGGGACATATGGAGGTCCACCATGGGAAAAGTGTTCGTAGGAACCGACATAGTAGAAGAAGGATAAGTGGATGGAGTGTAATAAGTAGAATGATTACCTATTTGGGCACTTGCTTCTTGCAAAGTGGATTTGTAGGAAGGAATATTCCAACCTCCTACTGTAAGAGGTGTTTGAGGGATATGACTCCCACCAAATAGAGAGGGATAATAATGAGGCATCATGCCCCCAGACCCAAAAAATGGATTCACATAAGGAGGCAAGACAGAGGATGGCAAGTGCGAAGAGATGTATGGCATACCATGAGAAAAATGATTAGAGACCCAAGGCAATGACTGAGTATGATAATTATGCATACCGTTATGAAAAGTTGGAGGATTCGTCCCCATGAAATGAGAGGGCATCATGGGGTGGGTAGCGGTAAAAGAGGGAGAAACAGGGACTCCACTATCCATGATAACAAAAACTCAGTATAGAGCCCTAAGTTCAACTAATAATCAAAGAGAACACCAAAATTCAAATGACCAATATGCATACAAACAGGGTAAAGTGGCTAAGTGGCCTCCCTCTCTAAAGAAGGTATGTCTCGCCCAAGAGGGGACTGAGACTCCCCGCTAAAGATCGGAGGTAACAAAATTAGTTATAAGGGCCCTCATGGGCTTAACAACCAGTGGGTCAGATCCCCCCAGAGAGGTAATCCTCCATAAATGTTGTGTGCTATCCGACCCTTATCTGACCCAGGGTACCTACATAATAACTCATGCAAGTAACCTATGAGACACCTAAGTCAAGAAACTAATAAACCACTGTATCATCGATGCACAAGCGAGCAGTCGTAAGTCAAGTCCACCATATGGGTAGGGTAGCAAAGATTGAAACCTTGAAATCACTGCCTCTCACGGAGGTAAAGGAATTAAAAAGATCCCCAGATATGAATAGATCCCCAAAAATATCTCTGACACTAGGAAGGTATCAAGAGGAATATCACTTCAACCAACTTCGCGCGACCTCGTGGTTAACTCCAGTGTGAGCGAAGCCTCCTGATCTTACCAATTATACAATGGATTTCTCCACTCCCTGACTCAGACACATATGTTGATTTAATTGCCTTGGAGAAGTTTACTCACAAAATCCTATTCCAAGGCACTAAATCCTAGGCTAGTTTGTGCACCCTAGAAAATAAAATTGTGACTAATAAATTTTAAATTATAGCGTTGATTTTATGGCTGTGATTACTCAAAAAGGTATGGTAGTTAAACTCATGGTGTTATGACTCTGCAATAAAAGAAAATATGAAAATAATGCAAAGTCCTAACTTCAACTTTCAATGAATGATATGCTTCTAAAAACGATGCAATTTTCAAATTCAAATCTGCAATTCAAAAGAAAAAATGCAATCTTTCACTATATTCACTAAACTAATGATAAAAACTCAAAAGACAAAAAATGCCAAGCAATGCAAAATGCTTATTTTTTTTGTATTTTCAATATATCAAAACTGAAAATGCATGGACTGAAAAGTAACTTGATATATAGCCCTACTATGTATAAAAAAGAGATAACTCAAGCAGGATATCAAGCAACAAAAAACCCATCCGAATGTACAAGGACAATAAAAATGAAAATATGAAGAGAATGACTTCACCCAGAAATTCAACCAAAAGAGGGTTTCCTGTCATCCCACAAGCACTTAACACGCACTACAGAGACCCAAGAAGGCTCAACAAGCTTTAAATCCCACCCAACAAACACCAGACCAAGAAAACAAGCAAGGAAAATAGGTGTATGTGATTGTTTAGGAAAAAAAAGCGTATATACGCAACTTGCAATGAGACAACCTGCATGTATACGCGACTGTCAAGGAAAAAGGCGCGTATATGCTTTGAAACAAGGCCAAGCAAGGGAGAAAGGCTGAAAACTTAGACCTAGAGTGAACATGAGCTGTCAAGAAATGATACGATAAGAATCACAATAGAAATAAGAGAAATCGAAGGAGAAAAGTACTTCAAACCCTAAGAAAGAAAATTCATTCTTCAGTACGGTTGACAATTCTGTTACGAGGAAAATATCTCTTGTTGATTAAGGTTGGTTTTCATTGATGTCAACCCTTGAAGAAATCCCCGTAGCACAAAGGCTTGAGTAATGGACCCAATATTGTTTGATGTAAATATGACTCATTATTGTTTTTTCATGGTTGATAATAAGTAAATATGGATGAACTCCAAAGTGGTCCTCTTCTGGTGAAAGCTCTCACGGGAAGACTCTTTGTGGAGTAAGAGAACCCATGCTTAATTGTGGAATAATGAGATGAAGGAAAGTGATTTTTTCAGGGAAAATATCCTAGATGGATAGTGCTTGTCATTTCATTTCCGGTGGTATGTGGAACGTCACATAATTCCTCACGGTTAGAGAGTTATGGCCATGAGAAGTTGGAGACCCCAGGTTTGGGTAATGGACCCATATTTGTTTGATGGGTAATGGTATGAGTTATGATATATTTTCAGATAATACTATTCTATATGGATAGTACATGTCATGCCATTTCTGGTGGTATGTAGAACGTCACATAACTCCTCACGGTTTGAGAGTTATGGCCTTACGAAG
>ML811428.1:77704-95012 GCA_009831015.1 Picea engelmannii | reverse complement strand
GCTACACAATGGTCCATGTGACCAGCTATCACGTGACCACCACCATACCTCTCGAAAATGTGCGCTAGCCCTCCTGGCTAGAACATGGTCCATATGACCTGTCTCTGTGTGACCTTGGTCTTATCACTCCATCGGAGTTTCGATGCTTACGATGACATAATGTTTATGTCCATGGGATTCGCGATTTCCCGATTCCCGATGCGCTTCAGCCCTCCTGGCTGAACCCTGGTCCACGTGACCATTACCCATGACCTTTCGTCGGGATTTTGGGGTTTATAATGATAATGTGCATACGCCCCCTGGACTTGCAATATGCCGATTCCCGACTTCCTCTGAACTCCTTACACCTGTCCTGCATTGACTCCTGGGTGGCCCATAGCCTATATGCCTTATCGGGAAATCGCGTATCGCGATTTTGCAATGTCTGATGTTCAATGTTCTTGTCAATACCAAAACCCGATCCCCGAAACTCCGACCAGGGCTAGGATCTACGGTTCAAATTCATTCTGGATTCAACGGCTGCGATTAAATTGCGAAATCGCATTTCGCGATTTCAGAGTTCTTGATGTCAAGAGATTTGGACATTGCAAAGTGTCGATTCCCGATCCTCGATACTCCATGCAGAGATTCAACGGTCCAGATCACTTCTAGCTCGACGGCTCAGATTACATCGCAAAATCACATATCGCGATTTCGGAGTTTCTGTTGTAGTGTGTTCTTGACATATCAAAGTCCCGATCGCCGATGCCTCTGCTGACATCACACGTGGTTTGACACGTGTTAGATCCTGCCACGTGTCACTCTGATTCGTGAATTGCATGAGCCTGAAATGTTAGATCTGCCTGACACCTGTCATTCTCTGGTTGTGCCACGTGTCCCTGGGTGACGTGGTCTACCGACGTGAGTTGGATCAACGGTCTAGATCACATGTTGATATGACGGTTCAGATTCAGTCGAGATTTCGCATATCGCGAAATCGGGGTTTTCGTTGCATTGTGTTCATTGCATTATGAAATCCCGATCCCCGAATCTCCGATGAAGCCTCCTGGCTGCCACACGTCCATACGAATGAACGGTCCAGATCCCTGCTTGATTTAACGGCTGCGATCAAATCGCGAAATCGCGTATCGCGATTTCGGGGTTTTCGTTGTCGAGTGAACTGGACATTTCAAAGTCCCGATCTCCGATTCTCCGATGGTTTATCTCTCTGGAAACTTCTATAGATCCGACGGCCCTCGTTCTTTCGGGAAATTTGAATGGGATCCTACGGTCACTGACTCTTCTCCCGATTATTGTTGCGCGACTATTCATTGCTATTGTCATCACTGCAACGACAACTGTACTTGCCATCAATGACAAGTATACGCTGATTTGCTTTCTGTTAACTGAAATTGCCAACAAAGGGGTCTCTCTCCTAGGTTTCCCGGAAGCCGAAAACTCCGAGTCATCAAAACTCTAAACATGCTCCACTATTTCGGGGTTTCCTCCATCAGGATTTCGCGAATCGGGGTTTCGAGACTGGTGAATACATGGGGCCCACACTTAGGTACCCTGGGTGCAGAAATACCGAAGTATAATAACTTCTCCACACCCTATTTTTCGGGACTTCGTAAGTCAGGATTTCGGGACTTACGAGTACAAGGGAAACTTACCCTTGGGTCTTTCGGGTTCCGAAAAGCCAAAATGCCGAATCAAGTCACACTATGCCAATTCGAGATTCCGCGAGTGGGGTTTCGTATATCGGAACTTCGCCATACGAGAGGCCAAAGCTTCACATTCCTTGACTACCTGAATGTCGAAAAGCCGATACACCCGCTCATCATACACTTGGCCAAATTCAGGGTTTCGCAGTTCGGGATTTTACAACTAGTGGGTACAAGGGAACTTATCCTTGAATATCTCGGTTCTCGAAATACCGAACATCAATACTTTCCCATGCTAGTCCAATTCGGGGTTTCACGAATCGAAGTTTCGCGACATGCACAGATAGGAGGTCTCGCACCTAGATCTTCTGGGAGCCGAAACTATGAAATACAAACTCTTAAACCTATGCATCTATTTTGGGATTTCACTCATCACAATTTCGTGGGTCGTGGATTCAGGACTTGCGAGTACAAGGAACTCGCCTCTAGATATCCCGGGTATCGAAACTCTAAGATCTTATAAATTCTCCATACTATTATCATTTTGGGATTTCTCAAGTCGGGGTTTCGGGACTTGCGAGTACAAGGAAATACTCCCTTGGGTATTCCCAGTTCCAAAACACCGAAAAGTCCTAACTCATCCACACGCCGTCATTTCGGTATTTCATGGGTCGGGGTTTCGGAACTCGCGAGTACAAGAGGACTCACACCTAGATACCCTGGGTGCCGAAACTCCGAAATATCGAAGTCTAAGAATACCATTCTCTCTCGTGTAGGATTTTAAAAACTACACCATTAATTCTTTCTTCAAGCCCTTGGGTAAATTTCACCAGGTTTGAAGACCCGACTGGAAGGTCCTCTTAAAATCTCTGATCTATTAGTTTCTGTGACTGGTAGTGAGAAAGCTCAAGGTTTTTACTGCGAAAACAGTCCTTTCTAGGCACTTACCCCGGCTCTATAGAGTGAGGGAACTTTCCCGAAAGGATGTCCCTGTGGGGGGAAGGAATCTATCTAGAGTATTACATGAGGTAAATAAGGGAACAAGTTTTCGAGAGCAGATTTGAAAACTGCACTTATTCATTAAATATATATATGTATAAGTTGTATGCGGTCGTTCTGCTATAAGAATGCAACCACCATTTTTTATCAAAACACCGTACATAAAGTCTTATATTGAAATCATTCATAATTTCAAAAACCATGAGCATACATGTCAGAATATTTAAATTCAAGATACAAGATATAACACTTATCAGAAAAACACCGAGTTTGATGCAACTGTTGAGAGGGGTGCTCATTTCCACCCAACCGTAGGCTCAGCGAATCCGAATGGATTTACCACTAGCCACCCCGGAGCTAGACCATGATGCTTGAGACTCTCTATCTTTGTTCTTCAGCGATCGAGAACAAAGGTTACTCTCCTTCTTCTCTACTATCACTCACTCTGTATTTTGTTCTAGAGTTCTTCCGATCTTTTCCTGCGATCTCCCCTCGCGTCCATCCCTTCCACACCTTTTACTTGCCT
Source organism: Picea engelmannii (assembly GCA_009831015.1). Classification (NCBI taxonomy): domain Eukaryota; kingdom Viridiplantae; phylum Streptophyta; class Pinopsida; order Pinales; family Pinaceae; genus Picea; species Picea engelmannii. The sequence goes on along the minus strand of ML811428.1, from coordinate 91,844 downwards.
TTTCTTTTCCGGTGAGGTTGCCTGTGGCACGAATTTCCCCGCGGTGGTCAGGTCCGAGGCCTCCATGGATGGGTGGTTCACCCCCATCCTTCATTAACTCATGAGGAGCCTCTTCACCTACTAACCTAGCGAGTAATTCATTTTGGGGCTAGCGAGCCGCTTTTGGTTCTCTGGGCCAGTGAAGACCAAATACGGTATTGGTTTTAGTGGAAGTTAGCGCCACCATTCCAGGTGCCTTCCACCACCTTTCTTTAGCCATCATGGTCTCATTTCAGCACATCCCCCTCCCAACAATCCCACAACACACACACACACACACACACACACACACACACACATATATTCATAATGTTAATTTACATTCGCCGACCTTGTATACTAAGGTCCATTCAGAATCACACATTCACATCTTTGAGTTTGCCACAATTCTTGGCCAGCATAATTATTTTTACAGACTGGGGGAAACAGGGTGTTACAATTCCCTCCCCCTTAAAGGAACATCGTCCTTGATGTTCTATCTATCATCATGACATGTATGTACAGAGGTAAACAAAATTGGATAAGCTTGTTTCATGGCATCCTCCATTTCCCATGTAGCCTCATCTGGGCCAAAATGTCTCCACTGCACCTTGACTTGTGCAATGGTTCGGTTCCAGAGTGAGGTTTCCTTTCTGTCCAGTATGCATTGAGGTTCTGGTAGAAATTCTCCCTCCGATTCCACCTGGATCACAGACCAGTCAATTATATGATTAGAATCATGTACATATTTCTTCAATAATGAAACATGGAAAACATTATATGCTTTTACTGTGGGAGGAAGTGTTAGCCTATAGGCTACAGGTCCCACTCTATTTAGAACCTCAAAGGGTCCACAGTACCGAGGTGCCAACTTGGCACAAGATCCCATTTTCAGGGAACTCTTCCTGGGCCTAACTCTAAGATATACATGGTCTCCCATCTTGAACTCTCTTGGATTTCTCTTTTGGTCGGCATAACTTTTCTGTCGGTTCTGAGCGACCTTCAAGTTTTGTTTTATATGAGTCACTTGTTGTTCCATTTCTTTCAACATGTCAGGTCCAAAAGAAATTATGTTTACGGGATTACTCCAACTAACAGGAGTGTTGCATGACCTACCATAGAGGACTTCAAACTGACTCATCCTTAAGGATTCTTGGTAGCCGTTGTTGTAAGCGAATTCCACCAGTGGCAGGTAGTCTTCCCACTTCTTGGGTTGATGCAATACATGCATTCTTAACATGTCTTCTAGTATTTGGTTCACTCTTTCTGTCTGTCCATTGGTTTGAGGGTGATGGGCGGTGCTAAACAACAACTTGGTCTCTAAACCAGCCATCAGTGACTTCCAAAAGTTGGAAGTAAATTTTGTGTCTCTGTCAGACATGATCTCTTTCGGCATACCATGCAGTCTGAATATCTCCTTCATGAATACCTAAGCGGTGTCTATTGCCTTGAAAGTCGATTTGACGGGGATGAAATGAGCAGACTTGCTCAATTTATCCACCACTACCATAATGGCGTCATTCTGTTTGGTCGAGGTTGGTAACCCAGTGATGAAATCCATGGAGATGGTTTCCCATTTCCATTCTGGGATTGGTAAAGGTTGCAATAATCCTGTTGGGTGTCAGTGTTATGCTTTAACCTGTTGGCACTCTATGCATTTGGCTAAGTACTCGGCTATGTCTTTCTTCAATCCAGGCCAGTAGAATTGTTTCCTGGTGGCCGTGATCATTTTCTGATATCCTGGATGACCAGTATAGGTTCTTTTATGTAGTTCATCCATAATGAACCTCTTCAAGTCGTCACAATCTGGAATATACAGTCTGCTTCGGTAAGTGAGAAGACCTTCTTCTGTCATCTGGTAGCCTTCATACTTTATCCCCATGGGCTCTTTTTGCAGGTACGAGGTCACGATCTGGACGAAGGGATCTGTTTCTTGTGAATTTCCGACTCTTTCTTTGACATCTGTCTCGCAGGTACTCACCGCGATCAGGTGAATTGTTTTCATGCTTCTGCTAAGGGCATCAACCACCCTATTTTCCTTTCCCTTAATATGTTTGATTTCAAAATCAAACTCGCTGAGGAGGGTCATCCACCTAGCTTGTATGACATTGAGATTTGGTTGGTCAAACATATGTCGCAATCCACAATGGTCTGTCATAAGTACAAATTTTCTTCCCAGGAGGTAATGCCTCCACATTTTCAAGGCGTGCACTATGGAAGCCAACTCTAGATCATGGGTCACATAGTTGACTTCGTGCTCATTCAATTTTCGGGATTCATAGCATACCACACTTCCTCCTTGCATAAGGACTCCTCTGAGACCTTCCTTACAGGCATCTGTGCACACGAGGAAGTCGGCTTTGGGATCGACGATCTTCAGCACAGGCGCGTGGGTCAGTAGATGTTTTAGGGTTTGAAATCTTTCTTCACATTTATGTGTCCACATGAATTTTGTCCCCTTCTTCTGGAGGGCAATGATTGGACAACCAATCTTGGAGAATCCTTTTATAAATCTCCTATAGTATCCTGTTAATCCCATAAAGGATCTGATATCTGAAACATCCTTTGGGGTAGGCCATTCCATGATAGACCTGATTTTGTCAGGGTCTACTGCTACTCCTTCTTCGAATAGAACATGGCCCAAGTAATGTATTTGCTTCTGGAAGTAGTCACATTTGTTGAATTTGGCATAGAGTTGATGTTCTCTTAGCACTTCCAACACAAGCCTAAGATGCTCTTCATGCTCTTCTCTATTCTTGGAGTAAATTAATATATCGTCAATAAAAACCAACACAAATTTGTCTAGGAATTTGTTGAGCACATTGTTCATCAAGCACATGAAAGTGGCAGGGGCATTGGTTAACCCAAATGGCACTACCAAAAACTCATAGTGACCATACCTCGTCGGAAAGCAGTTTTATGGATGTCTTCACCCTTAATTTGGACTTGATGGTATCTTGACCTCAAGTCAATCTTTGAGAAAATAGACGCACCCCCCAATTGATTGAACAGGTCATCGATCCTGGGAAAGGGGTACTTGTTCTTTATGGTTACCTTATTGAGTTGTCTATAATCTATACAGAGTTTAAGGGTACCATCCTTCTTTTTCACAAATAGGATTGGTGCTCCCCATGGAGACACACTGGGCTAGATATAGCCCTTATCCATTATTTCTCTTAATTGCAATTTTAGTTCAACTAACTCGGGTGTGCTCATCCGGTAGGGTGTCCTAGACACCGACATTGTTCCCGATGCAAGTTTTATCGAGAAGTCTATGTCTCTTCTCGGAGGTAGACCCGGTACATCTTCCAGAAACACATCTCTGTATTTTCTCAGGGTAGGGTGGTCTTCGAGACTTGGTTTGTCATCTTCAATTATTTTCAACACCTATATTGCATATAGGGGACATCCTTTTCGGCAATACCTTCTCATTTGTAGAGATGATATTTGTCTCACCGAGACAGGTTTTCGGATCCCTTGAAGGGTTATCCTTTTTCCTTCTTTAATTACACATTCCAAGGTTTTATGGTAACAGTCCAATCTAGCTTTATGGGTGGCTAGCCAGTCCATACCAATCAACAAATCATATGATCCCAGGGGTAATATGTTAAGGGTTTCTTGGGTGGGGAATTCACCCAACATTAATTGGCAAGTTGGTATGACCTCTGCTACCCTTCTTTTGGTGCCAGTGGCTAACTGTACCAACCATGTCTTGGTAGGTTTTTGTGGTTGTAGTTTACACTTATCAACAGCCTTATGGGCTATATAACTCAAATTTGAACCAAGGTCAATCAAAATAGACACTAGATGGTTGGAAAACATACCTTCTATTTCCACCACTGAAGCTTGGTGGTCAGCTTGGTTATTATCCAAGGCTGCATAAATTTGCGACACACTCCTGGCCACATCATTGACGGTGGTAGCTTCCTGGATGTTATAAATTCTCTGACTATTTTGTTGTCGGTGTGGACAGTCTCTCAGTAGATGTTCTTCTCCGTAACCCCAACATTTCAATGGTTCTCTCTTTGGGTTATCAACCTTCACTGGTATAGATCCATAAGTTTTATTTCCGCCCAAGGAGGGAAAGTTCTGCTGGTGTACACTCTGGGCTGGGAAGCTCATCCTTGAGTTCTTCTTATAGTTTTTAAACCTTGGGGATTTAATCCCCTTTCTCTAAAATCTCGAACTATTCTTTAGTTTCCAGCCTTCGCGAGGTTCTGCCCGATGTCCAAACTGTTCATGACAATATCTTGCCTTTCAGATAGTGCCTTCTAGGGTCTTTAGCTCATCAAATTCAATCCTGTTCCGATAGTCCTTAGGTAGTCTGCTGATGAAACGTTGCACCTTTTCCCTTTCTACTTTTGTATAAGGTACATACTTCAACAAATTGAGGAATTTGTTGACATATTCTTCTATAGTGAGTTGTCCCAGTTTGTGTTCATAAAACTCTTTAGTCTTCTCGTCGAAATATTTTTCCGACAAATACTTCTTCCGGAAGTATTTCTCAAATTGCTCCCAAGACAGGTCCTCTTTGTGAACCCCTTTAACATTCTTAAGGTTTTCCCACCAAATGGAATCCTTTTCGTTCAAGTTGAAGGTGGCCACTCAGTCCTTCAAATTTTCTGAGAAGTCATGGACTCTGGAATACTTCTTTAGTCCAAGCAACCAGGCCTCTGCTTCCTCTCCCTTCTTTATTTCACCATTGAAGGAGGGTGTTTTGGCCTTCCTGAATTCTTCGAATTTATGACCCTTGGAAAGCTTTCACTTCTTCTGTCTTCTTCGGGAATAATAACTAGTTCTGCTGATAAAAGAGCCCTCCGAACCGCCAACTTCCTTCCCAGAGGAATCGTCCGCTGCTTGTCCTTTACCTCTGGGATGGAATTTTTTCGAGGTGCTCCTCTCAGTGTGGCCACTGATATGACCATGTTCTTGTACCTCAGGTTCATGCTGCATTTGTCTTTGTAGGTCGGATAAGCTCTGCAATAAAACCACGTTAATTTCTATTTGCTTCTCTTGTTCTTTCATCATCCTCTCATTGTCAGCCTTGCAACTTTGTAATTCGACCATGAGACTCCTCACAATCTCGGCTAGATCTGGAGGGGTCCCTACCGCCCTCCTTTTGTCAGACTCTTCATCTCTATTGTGGGAGACCTCCCCCACTTCATGGTGAGTCACCATTCTATACATCTATAATTTCTCGCGGCTGATCGTCCGCTTAGGTGCAAAAGACAAATGCTGGTTGTTAGTCAATATTTATATACATTCATAACCCGCTCATAATTCATATTTCTTTCACATGCATACACACAATCGAGGTTTTCATTTTGAACTTTGAACTTTTGATTTAGGGGGTTAAGATAGAGGGTTACTCCTTTTAGGATTGCTTCGAACGGAGCTTCTGCGCAACTCATTCATGAGCCCAAGCAGGCCAAGTGTTGTAACCATGCTCTGATACCAATTTGTAACATACCCACTATGAAATTCGAAATTTTTTGGCCTTTTTCTTCTTTTCTTCGAGGAATGGAATTCCCTGAATCCCTACGAGGCCCGATACACCCTGCCATCCCTTATCCGTACTCATATGATCGGCGGCTATGACCACAGGCCTTATCGAAGAGGTGCTCGTCGACTTTCGCGATTCAAGAAATCGCGATGCATGCATTTCCCTTTCTCTCTTGTCTTTCGAAGGGTTGAAACCCGAAATGGATCTAACCACTTAACGAGATTAACAACAACCTAGGTTAAGTCCGGGTACTCTACCCTTTGGGATTTCACATACCGGAATTTTGGGAGGTGCAATGACAAGAGGACTTACCATCAGGTATCCCGGGTGCCGAAACACCGAAACACCATATCTCGTTCGCACTATTATTATTTCAGGGTTTCACACTTCGGGTTTTCAAGAATGGCAGGTACAAGAGAGCTTGCCAATAGGTATCTTGGGTACCGAATTACCGAAACCCCCAATATTATCTGTGCTAAGCCATTTCGGCACTTCCCCTTTCGAGATTTCTCATTAAGTGAGAACAAGAGGTCTCGCTCCTAGCTTTCCTGGAAGCCGAAAACTCTGAGTCATCAAAACTCTAAACATGCTCCACTATTTCGGGGTTTCCTCCATCGGGATTTCGCGAATTGGGGTTTCAAGACTGGCGAATACATGGGGCCCGCACTTAGGTACCCCGAGTGCTGAAATACCAAAGTATAATAACTTCTCCACACCCTATTTTTTGGGACTTTGTAAGTCGGGATTTCGGGACTTACGAGTACAAGGGAAACTTACCCTTGGGTCTTCCGGGTTCCGAAAATCCAAAATGCTGAATCAAGTTACACTATGCCAATTCGGGATTCCATGAGTCGGGTTTTGTATATCGGAACTTCGCAATACGAGAGGCCAAAGCTTCACGCTCCTCGACTACTCGAATGCCGAAAAGCCGATACACCCGCTCATCATACACTTGACCAAATTCGGGGTTTCACAGTTTGGGATTTTGCAACTAGTGGGTACAGGGAACTTATCCTTGAATATCCCAGTTCCCGAAATACCAAACATCAATACTTACCCATGCTAGTCCAATTTGGGGTTTCGCGAATCAAAGTTTTGCGATGTGCGCAGACAAGAGGTCTCGCACCTAGATCTTCCGGGAGCCGAAACTCCGAAATACAAACTCTTAAACCTGTGCATCTATTTCGGGATTTCACCCATCAAAATTTCACGGGTCGGGGATTCGGGACTTGCGAGTACAAGGAACTCGCATCTAGATATCTCGGGTACCGAAACTCCAAGATATTATAACTTCTCCATACTATTATCATTTCGGGATTTCACAAGTTGGGGTTTTGGGACTTGCGAGTACAAGGAAATACTCCCTTGGGTATTCCAGGTTTCGAAACACCGAAAAGTCCTAACTCATCCACACGCCATCATTTTGGGATTTCGCGGGTCGAGGTTTCAAGACTCGCGAGTACAAGAGGACTCGCACCTAGATACCCCGGGTGCCAAAACTCCAAAATATCGAAGTCTAAGAATACCATTCTCTCCCGTGCAGGATTTTAAAAACTATGCCATTAATTCCTTCTCCAGGCCCTTGGGTAAATTTCACCAGGTTTGAAGACCCGACTGGAAGGTCCTCTTAAAATCTCTGAGCTATTAGCTTCTGTGACTGGTAGTGAGAAAGCTCAAGGTTTTTACTGCGACAATAGTCCTTTCTAGGCACTTACCCTGGCTCTATAGAGTGAGGGAACTTTCCCGAAAGGATGTCCCTGTGGGGGAAAGGAATCTATCCAGAGTATTACATGAGGTAAATAAGGGAACATTTTCCCGAGAGAAGACCTGAAAACTGTACTTTTTCATTAAATATATATATATATATGTATAAGCTATATGCGTTCGTTCTGCTATAAGCATGCAACCACCATTTCTGATCAAAACACCGTACAGACAATCTTATACTGAAATTATTCATAATTTCACAAACCATAAGCATACATGTCAAAATATTTAAATTCAAGATACACGATATAACACTTATCAGAAAAACATCGGGTTTGATGCAACCGCTGAGAGGGGTGCTCGTTTCCACCCAACCGTAGGCTTAGTGACTCCAAATGGATTTACCACTAGCCACCCCTGAGCTAGACCATGATGCTTGAGACTCTCTGTCTCTGTTCTTCAGAAATAAAGAACGAAGGTTGCTCTCGTTCTTCTTTGCAATCACTCACTCTGTATTTTGTTCCAGAGTTCTTCCAATTTTTTCCTGCGATCTCCCCGCACGTCCATCCCTTCCACACCTTTTACCTGCCTTTTCTTTTCTGGCGAGGTTGCGTGTGGCACAAATTTCCCCGCGGTGGTTAGGTATGCGACCTCCACGGATGGGCGGTTCACACCCATCCCTCATTAACTCATGAGGAGCCTCTTCACCTACCAACCTGGTGAGTAATTCATTTCAGGGCCAGCGAGCCGTTCTTGGTTCTCCGAGCCAACGAAGACCAAATACGGTATTGGTTTTAGTGGAAGTTAGAACCACCATTCCAGGTGCCTTCCACCACCTTTATTTAGCCATTGTGGTCTCTTTTCCAGCACATCTCCCTCCCAACAGTCCTACAACACACACACACACACACACACACACACACACACACACACACATATATTCATAATGTTAATTTACATTCGTCGACCTTGTAAACTAAGGTCCATTCAGAATCACACATTCACATCTTTGAGTTTGCCACAGTTCTTGGTCAGCATAATTATTTTTACAGACCGGGGGAAACATGGTGTTACACTTGGATTTCCTTGATGATGACTTGGATGACCTAGCCCACCCATTGCTTTTCAAACGATTTTCCCAGGAGGGGTAAAATGTCCCACTTTTGAGGACGACGTCATGATATTGGGAGATAGGGCTTGGTGGTGAGGTGCCACTCATTTGCACTAGGACGATTTGAGGACAAGAGGGTTTTCACCATCACGAGATCACTTAGATGCTTTACACATGGCCTTGGGAGGCCCTTCCATACTTATCCAACACCAACGACCTCCTCAAGGTGGAAAAATGTCCCCTAAAGTGGTGACTTCATCCTAGATTAGGGTTTAATTTGTGCAAAAGATGAAATTTTAAGTGAATTGTTTAATATTATTGTGTTAAGGAGGAAAGATTAGGGTTTTTGACCCCTAATCTTGTGTTTTACTCTTTATTTTGTGGACAATCCATGTTGGCTAATTCTTGTATAAATATAGATCATAAGATCTCATTTTGAATCATAACTCTCCTCTTATGAAATTTCCAGCCTCCTTAGCTCTATTATACCTTATGCATTTGTGAATGGCTATGGTTGTGAATGGTTAATGGAAGAAGTGATGCGCTAACCTTGGAAGGTTATTTTCTAGCTCTTGTGGTGGATTGTCTTAGCATCTCTATTGATATTGGTATGGTTTTTACTCTCTCGCTATCGTTTTATTCAAGTCAAGTATTGTTATGCTAGGATCTAGGTGGGAAGTATAAGCGCATACATCCCCACCATAGTCTTCACCATTTTATTGCTTCATCTCATTGATTAAGGGTTTGCTAAGAGAAGTATAAGGGCATACACCCTCTTAGCTTAAACCCCAGCTTAGAGAAACTTGTTTTGGGGAGTAAAAGGGATTACACCCCCAAGGAGGTAGATTCTATAAGCTCCTTGTGACTCCATTAGCCCAATAGTAAAGGCACTAGTCATTAATTTGTTGCATTGGAGAAATAAAATATTGCATTGGGAAACATGAATTTCGGTAATTTTAACTTCCTGCAAAGTGGATTGTTTTCCTTGTGCCTCAGGAACCTCACAACCACTAGGGAATCCTCATATAAGGGATAATTATTTCTGCCATTACAAATTTGCTTCTTCATCCATTAGGGCTGCAGAAACCCTAACCTAATTTCTTTAATAACTCTCTTATCAACCACTGGTTTTTGTTCAAAGTTTGCACATTTACTCTCTTTGTCCTAACACAAGTTTTGGAAACGTTTGAGGGGATTTAATTGGCATATTTTATTGTTGTATTAAATTGAATGTTACATCCATAGTGCTGATATATTTTTTGCAGACAAGTGTTTACAACAACCTTATCTTTTATGCTAAGAGTATTGTTTTTTCATCTTGAATTTAGCTAGTCAATTGCTAGTCTTTCTCTTGCATTTTCTACTTGATCTTTAGCATTTATTGAGAAGCTTATAGTATATTTTTCTTGCTGATATATGTTGTCATCTATTGCTGCAAATTAGGGACAAGAATCTTAACTTTCTGATCCAACTAACATATATTGTTGCAAGGTGTGTTTTCTTGTGTCTCAGGCAAGTACAATCATCCGAAAAAGCAATATACTTGTGGGACAACCTTTACTTAAATTACAAGGAATCTCTCCCTATACTTAATTCCATTTAGACTTGACCTATAGGGGCTTCACTTCCATCCATCTCCATCTCCATCTCAATCCCTCTAGGGTCACTGGGATCGCCTCCCTAGAGTTGATCTAGGGGATCAAATTTTGCTCAAAAATCAAAGTGCTCGGAATTGATTCAAAATGGACACGTACGTAGGCCTCGTCCTCATGATCCCAACGCAACTTGAACGGGTTCAAGATAACTTAGTATGAGCGAGATATCATGTTCTGTTAATTTTTCCAAACATGCAAAGTTTTGTTGACTGTACAGTCCGTACAGTGTTGACGTGGCAGCTGACCATACAGTGTTGACATGGCAGCTACCCGTAAAGTTTGTAAAACCGTACAATGATGAAATGGCATGGTACCATTCCAACACATGGAAGGTGATGTGGAATTTCCATGGTGCAGAGATGCTGACGTGGCTTGGTACAACTTTGACACGTGGCAGGTGTTAGGGTTGACGTGGCTGGGGTACATGGAATTTAACGTGGACCAATTATTGGTCGACACGTGTCATTGGGAAAGCAAATGGGAAGGTGCCATGTGGCCCAGCTAGGGGCTGCCACATGGCACCCCATCATTGGTTTATAGTTAAAAATAGTAATGGAGTCTGCGAGGGTTGAACCCGGGACCTCCGAAGTTGGCATAGCTTTAACGTAGGCCTAGCTACCAACCCGCCTATGGGTGTTTCTTACCCCTCTACTCTGTTTTAATTTATTTGAATTGAAACTTGTGTATAGTTGGCAGAGAAAAGGGCCAGGGCTAAGCCCCAACCCCCAATCCATTGCACCACACATGACCACACTTTATAACCGTTGGCATGGAACACTCCAGCACATAGCCCCGATCACTACACGACATCCATAAGACCCTATACATAATAGTTGGCGCGGGGATGTTTGCACTTGGAGTTTAGCCCGGAAGGCGCGGGGTCATTGCCACATGACCTCTCCATGTGACCGTTGTCTATGGGACGTTCAAACCACCATCAGATGAGGGGATTGAGATAGGTGTTGGGACGTGGCCACATGCCCCCCATGCGTCCAACACCTCCGCCCAAATGGGTGCTAAACTTGCTAACTGTTCAACAGATTGCCCAAAATTGCAGAGTGCACATGGTGCTAGGTTTTTGACCCAGGAACTCTATGGGATCTGGGTTAGTCACACACATGTGTGAATTGGAGAACCAGAGACAACAAGCTTGAAGGGGAAATTTTCTAGGAAGATAAATTCTTCATTTTTTGGTCAAACCAGGTGCAGAAAGAGCCCAGCTAGGGGTTTTTGGATGTTATGGAGCCATTGGAGCCATATATTTGGAATTTTGAGTCGGGTTAGTCACACACATGTGTGAATTGGAGAACTAGAGACAACAAGCTTGAAGGGGAAATTTTCCAAGAAGATAACTTCTTCATTTTTTGGCCAAACCAGGTGCATAAAGAGACCAGCTAGGGGTTTTTGGATGTTCTGGAGCCATTGGAGCCATATATTTGTCATTTTAAGCACTGTAAGGCACTGTTTTTTTATCACTTTGACCAAATAATATAAAATATCCATTGGAAGCTAGACTAGGAGATGTATCCCAAGAGAGGGGTGAACTCCTTTATCATTTGTTGTGTTATGTGTTTACTATTGGCTGTTAATTGTTGGTTAATATTGTTGGAAAATGTTTAACAGGTAGTGTATGCTTGTCATTGATGGCAAGTATAGCAGCGATGATGACTTGAGTATAAGAAGAATGTAACAGATGGGCACAAAAATTAGTTTGAGAAGAATAGACGGGCATCAGAAGTAGTTTGGGAAGATGCTGCAGAGAAAGCTCGATAAGATCAGAAGAGATAGTGCAGAGGATGGTTGGTATGCTTTATAGGTAGTATGCGCTTATCATTGATGGCAGGATCAGAGTGTGCATTGATGGAAAAACAGGAACAAAGTAAGCTCAGGAGGAATTAGGGCAGAGTGGAATGCAGTGCGTAGGTGTGCACCAGGGATGAGGTTAACTCATGGCTAAAGCTCAAAAGAGATATCGTCAGGTGGATCAAAGGTCGAGGCCCTTGAAACTTAGAAATTCTTCCAAGAAAGGAGGATGCGTAAGCTCTGGAGGAGAAGCGTCGTTGATCGTTGGATCCCATCCAAAATTCCCGACAGCATGAGGGCCGTCAGATTTGAATATAGACAAGAAGAGTGTGCTAAAGAGGAGGATAGATCTCAGGCGCTAGATCTGAGCGTAGGGTCCGACCACCGTTGGATCGAGGAAAACCTGCACGATCTTTAAAGTGCAAGGAGTAGAGGGCTCACAAAATCCTGAAAGCAGGAGGACCGTCCATCTCAGGGGGTTATGTGGACCGTTGATCCGACTCCCTGTCGGAGTTTTGGGGATCGAGAGTTGGAGATGACAAGTAATATCATCCACAGAAATCTCGATTTTGCGATATGAAAAATCGCAACGTAATCTGAGCCGTCAAATCAAGATCACATCTGGACCATCGATCCGACTCACGTCAGCAAACCACGTCAGCTAGGAACACGTGGCACAACCAAGTAATGACAAGTGTCAGACTGATTCAACATGCCAAGCACATGTAAGTCACGAATCAGGGTGACACGTGGCAATTATTTAACACATGTGACGTCAGCAGACTTACACCATGTTGGAGTTTCAAGGATCGCGTGTTGGAGATGTCAAAGAAACAATGCAACAGGAATCTCGATTTCGCGATATGAAAAATCGTGAATTAAATCGCAACTGTTGAATCAAGATCAAATCTGGACCGTTGATTCTAGTCCATGTTGGAGTTTCGAGGATTGCGTGTTGGAGATGTTAAAGAAACAATGCAATAGAAATCCCGATTTCACGATATGCAAAATCGCGACTTAATCGCAGCCATTGAATCAAGATAGAATCTGGACCGTTGATCCAAGTCCCTTTCGGGGTTTCGAGGATCGAGTGTTGAAGTTGTCAAAGAACATTCACCACAGGAATCTCGATTTCGTGATATGAAAAATCATGACTTAATCGTGGACTGTTGGATCAAGAGGATGCGTGGCGAAAGATCAGAGCACCATAAAGCTCATTTTCGAAGTTTCGCCTATTGCGACTTGGAGTGACAAGAACCTCCACCTAAGGAACAACGAGATGCGATATCGTGAAATCACCTTATGCATAAGGTTGTGGTCACAGCCCTTGGTCACGAGAAGGGAAGGAGTCAGTCTAGATAAGCTCCATTTCGGGGTTTCGGAGATTGCGACTTGGAGAGTCGAGATGCCTCATCTCCAGATTCATGAAACGCGAATTCGCGAAAAGTACTTTAAGAATAAGCGCTTGGTCATGGCCATGGTCATATAGAGGAAGGATCTAGCGTAGAAAATATCTGTATCGAAGCTTCGGAGATCGCGACATGAAGTGTCAAGACACTTGGGCATAGGAATGTCGAAATGCCGAAACCCGATTTAAAGGCAAGATTAATAAAGTTCATACAACGGCGTAGATAAATCTGAAGGAGATCGGAGGGCTACTGATGCACGATGCAGTGAAACTGCCAGAAACCATTGATGGTGTCTGCTAGAGAATTCGAAGAGACCTCTGTGTGATCGCCAGAGGAGATGAAGAGTCTCCAAGCTTCGTCCAGTGAAGGAAGACTATTCTTAGAAGGGATTGACAGATGGATGAGCGTTGAAGCCTGTAACTGAAACAAAGAAGGTGAGCTCAACTGTCACAGAGAAGATGAAGAGTCTCAACTGCCAGAGAGGCTGAGGAATCTCAGCATAACACCCAGTGATGCTGAACGTGTGGGAAAACCGCCAGAGAAGCTGAAGAGTTACCATGATGATCAGGCAGAGCACTCGAGAGGTGGAGGATATCAGTGCAGTGTGAGTATGCAAAGGTAATGCGCACATTGCATGCACAAGGTGCACAGAATCTATAAGTACACGGTACAGAGAAGAGATGGGGTTGTTGTTGCTGTTGGAGTTGTTGTGGTCACTATGTAGAAGGATTGAAGTGTGAGCAAGGAGGCAGAGCACAGGAGTAGAAATACACAGTAGAGGAAGGTTTCACTGAAGGGACATGGTGCAGAGAGTATAAATGGAAGAAGAACAGATAGTGCAAGTCATGTGTGCAGGAAGGCAGTGAGGCAGACAGAGCAACAAAATGCAGCAGAACAGTGATGAGTCTGGTAAGCCATTGTTGAACATTATATC
>ML811428.1:63895-74175 GCA_009831015.1 Picea engelmannii | reverse complement strand
AGTGCTCCTAAGAAACCTGATATAGGTCCTTCATTTGTGAGAAAGAAAAACAGGTATGAGAATGGGTGTAGCAGTTTTCTCTTGTGATTGAATATGGAGATAAAAACCTTGGATTGTATGCATCATGGAAGAAATATGAAATGAAGCATTAGAAATCGATAAGAATCAATGGGGAGATCCAAGGGTTGTTTGAATAGTAACAAGCAATAATTATGCAAAGTGTCAGTGGGATAGCAGCCTCTTCAACAATAGCGTTTTGTTCTACAAAATGATATACATGACATCCTGTAGAAGTAACAGGAGGAAAGACCTTGTCAAGGAAAGTTAACTTTTAGGAACAAAGGGGGAAAATAGTCAGAAGCAGAGAGATAACAGTGACAGGGGGAGTCATCCACTCATGAGAAGATTGATAAAGGAGTCTGAGTAAGAGAGGTGAGCAATTTTGAGTACTCTACAGAGGATACAACGGAAGCTGAAAATAAACAGGTCCAAGAATAATAAAAAAAAAGACTCTGGTTTGGATACAAACATCTGCAGGTCTCATATAAGAGAGTCCTTCCTGTTAGGGGGAGTTTGTGTTGATATTAATATCTGATACCTCCCAAAAGTACTGCCACATCTCAGGGGGAGCATGTTCTCTTTGACATTGATGTCAAAGGGGGAGAAAAGAATTTGGGTGCCTTAGTTGCCATCAATGCCAAAGGGGGACATTGTTGGCAAATGTTTAACAGGTAGCGTATGCTTGTCATTGATGGCAAGTACAACAACGATGATGGATTGAGTACAGGAAGAATGTAACAGACGGGCACCAGAAGGAGTTTGAGAAGAATAGATGGGCATCAGAAGTAGTTTGGGAAGATGCTGCAGAGCAAGCTCGATAAGATCAGAAGAGATAGTGCAGAGGATGGTTGGCATGCTTTATAGGAAGTATGCGCTTATCATTGATGGCAGGATCAAAGTGTGCATTGATGGAAAAACAAGAACAAAGTAAGCTCAGGAGGAATTAGCGCAGAGTGGAATGCAGTGCGTAGGTGTGCACCAGGGATGAGGTTAACTCATGGCTAAAGCTCAAGAGAGATAGCGTCAGGCGGATCAAAGGTCGAGGCCCTTGACACTTAGAAATTCTTCCAAGAAAGGAGGATGCATAAGCTCTGGAGGAGAAGCGCCGCTGATTGTTGGATCCCATCCAAAATTCCCGACAGCATGAGGGCCATCAGATCTGAATATAGACAAGAAGAGCGCGCTAAAGAGGAGGATAGATCTCAGGCGCTAGATCTGAGTGCAGGGTTCGACCACCATTGGATCGAGGAAAACCTGCACGATATTTAAAGTGCAAGGAGTAGAGGGCTCACAAAATCCCGAAAGCAGGAGGACTGTCCATCTCAGGGGGTTGTGTGGACCGTTGATCCGACTCCCTATCGGAGTTTCGGGGATCGAGAGTTGGATATGACAAGTAATATCATCCACAAAAATCCTGATTTCGTGATATGCAAAATCGTAATGTAATCTGAGCCATCAAATCAAGATCACATCTGGACCGTCGATCCGACTCACGTCAGCAAACCATGTCAGCTAGGAACACGTGGCACAACCAAGTAATGACAAGTGTCAGACTAATTCAACATGCCAAGCACATGTAAGTCACGAATCAGGGTGACACGTGGAAGTTATTTAACACATGTGACGTCAGCAGACTTACACCATGTCAGAGTTTCGAGGATCGCGTGTTGGAGATGTCAAAGAAACAATGCAACAAGAATCCCAATTTCGCGATATGCAAAATCGCGACTTAAATCGCAGTCGTTGAATCAAGATCAAATCTGGACCGTTGATTCCAGTCCATGTCGGAGTTTCGAGGATCGCGTGTTGGAGATGTCAAAGAAACAATGCAACAGAAATCTCGATTTCGTGATATGCAAAATCACAACTTAATCGCAGCCATTGAATCAAGATAGAATCTGGACCGTTGATCCAAGTCCCTTTCGGGGTTTCGAGAATCGAGTGTTGAAGTTGTCAAAGAACATTCACCATAGGAATCTCGATTTCGCGATATGAAAAATCGCGACTTAATCGTGGACTGTTGGATCAAGAGGATGCGTGGCGAAAGATCAGAGCACCATAAAGCTCATTTTCGAAGTTTCGCCTATCGCGACTTGGAGTGACAAGAACCTCCACCTAAGGAACAACGAGATGCAAGATCGCGAAAGCGCCTTATGCATAAGGTTGTGGTCATAGCCCTTGGTCACGAGAAGGGAAGGAGGCAGTCTAGATAAGCTCCATTTTGGGGTTTCGGAGATCGCGACTTGGAGAGTCGAGATGCCTCATCTCCAGATTCACGAAACGCGAATTCGCGAAAAGCACTTTAAGCATAAGAGCTTGGTCATGGCCATGGTCATATAGAGGAAGGAGCTAACATAGAAAAGATCTGTATCGAAGCTTCGGAGATCGCGACATGAAGTGTCAAGACACTTGGGCATAGGAATGCCGAAATGCCGAAACCTGATTTAAAGGCAAGATTAATAAAGTTCATCCAACGATGCAGATAAAATTGAAGGAGATCAGAGGGCTACTGATGCACGACGCAATGAAACTGCCAGAAACCATTGATGGCGTCTGCTAGAGAATTCAAAGAGACCTCTGTGTGATCGCCAGAGGAGATGAAGAGTCTCCAAGCTTCGTCCAGTGAAGGAAGACTATTCTTAGAAGGGATTGACAGATGGATGAGCGTTGAAGCCTATAACTGAAACAAAGAAGGTGAGCTCGACTATCACAGAGAAGACGAAGAGTCTCAACTGCCAGAGAGGCTGAAGAATCTCAGCATAACACCCATTGATGCTGAACGCGTGGGAAAACCACCAGAGAAGCTGAAGAGTTACCATGATGATCAGGCAGAGCACTCGAGAGGTGGAGGATATCGACACAGTGTGAGTATGCAGAGGTATTGCGCACATTGCATACACAAGGTGCACAGAAGCTATAAGTACACAGTACAGAGAAGAGATGGGGTTATTGTTGTTGTTGGAGTTGTTGTGGTCGCTATGTAGAAGGATTGAAGTGTGAGCAAGGAGGCAGAGCGCAGGAGTAGAAATACACAGTAGAGGAAGGTTGCACTGAAGGGACATGGTGCAGAGAGTATAAATGGAAGAAGAACAGACAGCGCAAGTCATGTGTGCAGGAAGGCAGTGAGGCAGACAGAGCAACAAAATGCAGCAGAACAGTGATGAGTCTGGTAAGCCATTGTTGAACATTATATCACTGTAATAATTTTCAGTAGAAAAGATTTATATTTCAGGGTGGAAGGGAGGTACTAGGGAGGACTGTTGTCCTCATAGGTTCAAGTGGGTGCTTAAACACAGGGAGTTGTAGCTTCCATCTGGTTGCAGCCAGAGAAACCAGGGTGGTAGGGTGGTGCAAGGGAGAACTCTTATTCTCTGTTATACAGGTTGGTGCCTGTATGATTGGAAGTTGGTGCTTCCATCCAGTTGGTGCTGGAAACACTCGGGGAGTTGGTGCTTCCTTCTAGTTGGTGCTAGAGAAACCAGGGAGTTGGTGATTCCTTCTAGCTGGTGCTAGAGAAACCAGGGAGTTGGTGCTTCCTTCTAGTTGGTGCTAGAGAAACCAGGGAGTTGGTGCTTCCTTCTAGTGGGTGCTAGAGAAAAAAGAGAGTTGGTGCTCTCAGCAAGTTGCATCCTACAAAACAGAGGTTGTAGCCTCACTATGAGTTGGTGCTCATATGTATGATAATGTAAAGAATGTAACTATTACTTATCATATAAAGAAAAAGAGGTTTTTACCCTGTATGGGTTTCCTCGGGAAATATTTGTCTCTGTGTTTCTCATATATGTGAATGATGTTGAAAGTGCCATTGTTTATTTCCCTGCATTATTGTGATCATCATTCAGTGTTTCTACAAATAGTTTAAAAGAAGCATAATTGTTTAAGCACGGTAACAACTGATTCACCCCCCCCCCCTCTCAGTTGTCCAACAAATATGTGCATATTAAGTGAGAAAATCTCTAATTTATGTGTTTAAAAATTGATCTTTTTTCCCAAGCACACATAATTAACACTTGCAAATAATTTAAAAGATACAAGTCCTCTTCATTTTCAGATCAGTTGGTATAAGAGCATAGGTTTTTAAAGGCTTGATTGTTTGCAAGTGTTTTGTTTTTCTGATGCTTACAAGGTTGAAGCTCACAAGAGGAGAAGGTCAACTTGTAGAACCAAGTTCTCAACTATCAAGGAGAACTATCAAATCACCTCAAGCTTTAAGGAGATATTCACTAAGTATGGCTCATGAGGAGAGTCATGGAACTCTTCCTTAAGAGGAAGAAACTTTCAGAAAAGATTTCTATGATATGATTGAGATGGTGAAAGTTTTGTTTGAAGAAAGAAATGTAAGATTGCAAGGTGAAATCTCCAACCCTCCAAAGGGAAATGGAGACAATGGTGATAAAATTCCAAAGGGAAATTGATTCAGAGGATCAAATTTTGCTCAAAAATCAAAGTGCTCAGAATCGCTTCAAAACGGACACGTGCATAGGCCTCATATTCACGAACCCAACACAACTTGAACGGGATCAAACGAATGTTGTATGAACAATATATCATGTTCTATTCATTTTTCCAAACACACAAAATTTTGCTGACTGTGCAGTCCGTACACTGCTGATGTGGCAACCGATCGTATAGGCCTTACAACCGTACAATGAGGTGGAAAATGCGTTGGCATGTTGACTAGGCAGACGTTGGAAAACATGTGGACGAATTAAGTTATGACACATGTCATAGTTGTTGGCAAGTTGTATGGTGCCACGCGGCCCAGTCGTGGGCTATCACGTGGCACCCCTCTAGTGTGAAAAATGGGTGAATCCGTCGTGGTCGAACCCGCGACCTCCAGATGGCATGTCAAAGTCTTGGCAGGGTCGAGATGCCAGCTTGCCCGTGGGTGTTACTTAACACTACAATACATTTCAAATTATTTGTGTTGAAACCTATGTTATACCGACGGACTAAAGGGCTGGAGCCTAGCCCCAGTCCCTGACGCATATGCATACAACCATACCATATGATCTATCCTTTATACTTGGCATGCGCATGGACTATTACAACGAAGGATTAACCCTAGTTACATGTTGCTACACCATACGACCACACGCCCTTGCATAGAGGAGCTAGCCGACATGTGCACAATTGTTAGGTCGTTGGCCACATGGGGCCATATGACCAAGTTCTCCGCCGAAGTTTGGGGGATAGTGCAAACGGTCCTACAATTTTGCCCTTTTTGCGGGATCGTGGCATGTGCTAGGTTTTGGCATGGAAAACACACATAGGCCGAGTTAGTCTATCAGTGAGTGCAATTTGGCGAGCAAGTACAACAAAGGGGAAAACTTCCAGGAGGTGTAACTTCTTCATTTTTTGGCCAAGCCAGGTGTCGACAAATCCTAGCTAGGGGTTTTTGGATTTTCTAGAGCCATTGGAGCCATCTATTTTGTATTCTGAGCAATGCAAGCAGACTTTTTAAGCGTAATAAAAATGATCCAAGGGAAGCTAGACCAGGAGATGTATCCCAAGAGAGGGGTGAACTCTTTTATCATTTGTTGTGTTATGTGTTCATAATTGATGGTTTTTATATGTCTGATATGCTGCTCATGATTAAGTAAAAACTCATTAAATTGATGTGTCAGTAACTTGATCCAATTACCCAAATACATACCATTTACACACTAGCAATTTAAAGGAAAACAAACCCATTTCATTTTCATATCAGTTGGTATCAGAGCATAGGTTTGAGGGTTTGATTGTTTTTGCAAGTGTTGTTTTATGATGCTTACAAGGTTGAAGCTCACAAGAGGATAAGGAAAGCTTGTGGAGCTAAGTTCTCAACTATCAAGAAGGAGAGTTTCACATTCACCTTAGGGTTCAAGGAGACATTCACTAAGCATGGCTCATATGGGGAGTCAAGAGCGCCTTTCTTCATAAGAGGAAACTTTCAGGAAAGCTTTCTTTGATATGGCTGAAATGGTGAAAGTTTTATTTGATGAAAGGAATGCAATATTGCAGGGTGAAAGTTCTAATCCTCCAAAAGATGATGGAGACCATGAGGAAAACACTCCAAAAGGGAATGGAAGGAATGGTGGAACTCCACCTCCTTCACCTCCATCTTCTTCTTCCTCTACTATTTCAGAACCAACTCCTATTTCTCCAAAGGAGCATAATAAAACTATAGCACATACTCATTTACTTAAGCTTGATATTAAATTTGAATTGCTTATGTATAATGGAGAGGTGAATGCAGAAAGGTTGGACAATTGGGTTCGTCAAATAGAGGTGTATTGCAGGATACAAAAGATCCAATATGATGAAACCAAAGTTCAAATTGCCTCTCTTAGATTGGAAGGTGCAACACTAATTTGGTGGGAAGACAAAACTCAATAGGACATGAAGAAACATGGTAAAGTTTTATCCTCTTGGAATGATTTTATTGTTGCAATTAAAAGACAATTTTATCCATTAGCACACATGTAGAAAGCTATAATGGATTGGCAAAATTTTAGACAAGCTAAGGGGCAAAATGTACAAAGCTTCACTCAAGAGTTTAGAAAAAAGATTTGGTTTTGGGTGTAGATTTGTCTTCACAAGATACTTTGCTCAAATACATTGGAGGATTGCATAGTTATTTGAGATATACCATACTTATGTTTAACCCTATAAATCTAGATGAAGTATGTGTGCAGACTACACATTTAGAAGCAAGAGGAAATATTGTTCCTCAAGAGGGCAGCAAGAAACCTTTCTTTAATGGAGATAAAAGAAAGGGAAAGTTCAAGGGAAAAGGAAAAAATAATGCTTCAGTGAGGAAAGATGGAGAAAAACTGACATGCAAGCATTGTTTTAAGGATGGCCATGATGAAGACCATTGTTGGAAACTTCATCCTGAGATGAGACCCAAAAAGTTCAACAACAAAGGGAATCCAACGATTGTTGCAACTACCCAACATGATTTGGGTTCAGATTCCGCTGATGAGACAAAGATTACAACCATGGGATATAAAGGTAAGGAATCCTTTGCTAGCACTAGTTCTTCAAATTCTGCCATCAATGAAACTCAACATGAAAAAGAAAGAATAGAGCTTTTCCACATAAGGATGAGTTCAAAACATACCAAAATAGACACATTTTTTGATAGTGGTTCACAAGCAAACCTCATATATGAAGATACAGTAAATAAATTAAACTTGGAGACAACACCTCATCCAAAACCATACCCTTTAGGATGGATATGTGACAATGAAAAGTTGCATGTAACAAGAAGGTGTAAACTCAGATTTTCCATTACTGCAAACTTTATAGATGAGGTAGAGCTTGATGTCATTCCATTGGATATATGTGGCATTGTTTTGGGAAGTGCATATTTGTATGATAGGAGAGCTATCTTTCATAGGCATGAGAACAAATATCATTTGCTTAAAAATGGAGTTGAGTACATTGTTAGAGCACATAAAAAGAAGATGAACACGTCACTTGTAAATTCTAAACAAATGAAAAGATTAGTGAATGCTAGTAAGAATTTTGTTCTCTTGATGATAAAACCAAAAGAGAATGTTTAAAAGGAAGCCTTCCAAGGATGTGACTCAAAACTAAAATCTGATTTATATGAGGTTGTTAATTCTCATGGTGAGATATTTCAGGAACCAAAAGGATTGCCTCCCAAAAGAGGAGTCCAACATGAGATTTCTTTGCAGCAGGATTGTCCTCTTCCAAACATTGGTATGTACAGGATGTCAGTGATGGAAAATAAAGAAATTAAAAAACAATTCCAAGAGTTTCTTGACAAAGGGGTTATTCGTCCAAGCACTTCGCCATGTGGGTCATCGATTGTCTTAGTACCAAAGAAAGATGGTACATGGCGCATGTGCATTGATTTCAGAGCCTTGAACAAGATTATGGTAAAGAATCATTATCCTCTTCCTCGTATTGATGATTTGCTTGATAAGTTAAAGGGTGCCAATTATTTTACTAAGTTGGATTTGATAAGTGGATATCATCATATTAGGATTGTTGAGGGAGACACATGGAAGACAACTTTGAAAACCAAGCAAGGTTTGTATGAGTGGATGGTAATGCCATTTGGTCTTTGTAATGATCATGCTACATTCATGAGTTATGAATGATGTGTTGAGACATTTTCTTGATGATTGTGTGATAGTTTACTTGGATGATATCTTGATTTTTAGCAAGTCACATGAAGAGCATGTCAAGCATGTAAAACAAGTACTAGATATCTTACAAAAAGAGAAGTTGTTCTTGAAGATGTCTAAGTGTGAATTTGGCAAAACATCACTTGTTTACTTGGGGCATATTGTGGGAGGAGAAGAATTGAAAATAGATCATTCCAAGATCAAAGTAATTGTGAATTGGCCCAAGCCCAACAATATAATAGAGGTGAGAAGATTTTTTGGAGCAACCCGATATTGGAGGAAGTTTATTGCTAACTTCTCTTACATTGCAACTCCATTACATTCTTTGGCAAGTACTAAGCAAACTTTTCAATGGGGAGGCAAGCAACAAAAGACATTTGATGAATTGAAGGAAACGATTAGTTCAACCCCTGTTCTTGGACTTCCTGATTTGAGATCCAAACAGATGCAAGAAATTATGCAATGGGAGTAGTCTTACTACAACATGGTAAGCCCATTTGTTTTCATTTAGAAATTTTTAATGGAGCAGTGATTAACTATCCTACCTATGATAAGGAATTGTATGCATTGGTACAAAGTGTGAAGAAGTGGAAACACTACTTGTTGGGAAAAGAAACTATCATTCACACAGATCATCAACCATTGCAAAACTTACCTCACAAACCAATCTGCAACAAGCAAGGCACTTCAGATGGATGGGATTTCTTCAACAATTTCACTTGGTTATCAGGTATAGGAAGAGCATTTTTAATAAAGTTGTTGATATGCTTTCTAGGTCTATTGTTAGTGCTTAAGTTATTATTAAGCATAATTCTATCATGCATGAGAGCTATGTTGAGCATTATGCTTTAGATTTTGTTTTTAAAGAAGTTTATGCAACTTTATGTCATTCTAACCAAGTTGAGGAATTGGACTATCATGTACATGATAAGTTGTTTTATCACCTTGGCAAGCTTCGTATTCCACAGGGTGAGAGAGTCAACATAATAAGAGAAGCACATTCTTCTCTTATTGCTAGTCACTTTGGTGTAGGAAAAACAGTGGCAAACTTGCAAAGGTATTGCTATTGGCCTAAGATGAATGAGAGTGTTTCAAGATATGTAATAGGATGTTCATTATATGCTACAAGCAAGCCTAGCAACAAAAAATTGGGTTTGTATACTCCACTTCCGGTACCTACTTGTTCTTGGGAAAGAATCTTTATCGATTTTGTAGGAGGTCTACCTATGTCAAGAAAGGGTCATGATTATGTTTTTTTTGTGGTTGATCG
The DNA here is from genome assembly GCA_009831015.1 of Picea engelmannii. Classification (NCBI taxonomy): domain Eukaryota; kingdom Viridiplantae; phylum Streptophyta; class Pinopsida; order Pinales; family Pinaceae; genus Picea; species Picea engelmannii. The sequence continues at coordinate 64,704 of ML811428.1, read as the reverse complement.
TTTAAGAAAAATGTGTATTTTGATGCCTTGTAAGAAACAAATTACAGCTGAACAAACGACACATATGTTCTTTCAAAATGTTTGAGTTCATTTTGGGTTGCCCAAGTCCATTATTTTTTATCAGGATTCTCTATTTGTTGGGAGTTTTTGGCCAAGTTTATGGGCACTCATGGATACCAAGCTGTAAAAGAGCACCGCTTTTCATCCACAAATAGATGGTCAGACAGAGGTGGTGAATAGAACAGTAGTAGATCTGTTGGTTGTGGAGCCTGATTATCTTCCTGATGCAGAGGCCCTTGCTTTCAGCTGTGTTTATACCCCATGAAGTATTTACACCCCAGAAGTATGTACACTCTTCCACGCGGGGGAGTGCAGAGGGGGGGTACCCCCTCTGCGGGGTCCGGGGGGGCTATCCCCCCAACTGGGGGGTCTGGGGGCAAGCAGGCCCCCAGCGGGGGTTCGAGGGCGAAGCCCCCGAAGCAAAAATTGCCTTATAAAAGTATATTGTAATTTCATTGTAAATCTGGACCGTTCATTATAAGGTCGCAGATCTAACGGTAGAGATTATGTTAGGGTTTTTTGCCCTAGAAGGCAACCCTCTTTTATGAGGGAAATGTATTTGCAGCTATGTACGAGGGTGAATATTGTATTCCGAGAGAGGAGACGGTGAGAGAAAGAAGAGGAAGTTACAACGGGTTTTGCTGTAGGTTGTATCCCTTCATTTTCTAGATAATAATAAAGGAAGGACCTGGCAATTTCTCTGGTGGACGTAGCCCACACTGGGTGAACCACGTAAATCTGTGTCTCTC
>ML811428.1:45091-60163 GCA_009831015.1 Picea engelmannii | reverse complement strand
AGTTGTTGAGATCAGTCTCCAAGTGGGAGATTGTTGGTTGTGGAGCCTGATTATCTTCCTGATGCAGAGGCCCTTGCTTTCAGCCGTGTTTATACCCCATGAAGTATTTACACCCCAGAAGTATGTACACTCTTCCACGCGGGCGAGTGCAGAGGGGGGGTACCCCCTCTGCAGGGTCTGGGGGGGCTATCCCCCGGGCTGGGGGGTCTGGGGGCAAGCGGGCCCCCAGCGGGGGTTCGGGGGCAAAGCCCCCGAAGCAAAAATTGCCTTATAAAAGTATATTGTAATTTCATTGTAAATCTGGACCGTTCATTATAAGGTCACAGATCTAACGGTAGAGATTATGTTAGGGTTTTTTGCCCTAGAAGGCAACCCTCTTTTATGAGGGAAATGTATTTGCGGCTATGTACGGGGGTGAATATTGTATTCTGAGAGAGGAGACTGTGAGAGAAAGAAGAGGAAGTTACAGCGGGTTTTGTTGTAGGTTGTATCCCTTCATTTGCTAGATAATAATAAAGGAAGGACCTGGCAGTTTCTCTGGTGGACGTAGCCCACACTGGGTGAACCACGTAAATCTGTGTCTCTCTTGTATTGTGTGTCTTCTGTGTTTTTTTTTCTGCATTTGTTTTATTTTATTGCTCTGCGGTCCTGTTTTTCTAACAAGATCTTCTTCGTGGATATTGCAACAAACACCCTAAGCTTTGGGATGAGCATTTACACTACATTCAACATGCTTATAACCGAGCAAAGCATTCCTCAACTCAAACTTCTCCATTTGAGACTTGTTTCGGTTATTCACCAAAGTCTCCTTTAGATTTTATCTTTGGGAAAGATGTGGTAGTTTATGTTCATAGTGATGTTTACAAGGCCAAGAAGTTCATTGAACAAGTTCATTTTATGCATCAAACCGTTCAAGAACAGTTGGAAAAGAGCCAAGCCAAGTACAAAGCAAGACATGATAAGCATCGTGTTGATCACAAGTTCCAAGTTGGAGATGAAGTTTGGCTTTACATTAGCAAAGAGAGGCTTGAAGGAGAAGGTAAAAAACTGAAACCACTTAAATATGGTCCTTTCAAGATACTTGAAAAGATTGGTAATAATGCCTTCCATTTGGATTTTCCTCCTTATATGCATATGTATGTTGTTGTTAATGTTGAGAACTGGAGATTGTATGAGCCTCCTTTGATTGATGATCAAGGAGATCATATTCATATTTCCATCAATTGAATATTTCTTGCCAGATTTTCTTTCAGAATTGCATGAAGATACAATCCTTGACAGGGAGACAAGGTCTTCAAAGTGAGGGGATGTTGATTACCTTCGTATTGGTCTCAAGGGCACCAATCCAAGCAAGGTTATATGGATTGAGGTTGGAAAGGTGAGGTAAATGTACCCTCATCTTCAGATAGACTGAAATTAGTCTTTTGGAGGTCCAAAAGCTTCCCAATGGGGAGGAGTGATCTAGGGGATCAAATTTTGATAAAAAATCAAAGTGTTCGGAATCACTTCAAAACGAACACATGTGTAGGCCTCATTCTCATGAACCCAACGCAACTTGAATGAGCTCAAACAGACTTCGTATGAGCAAGATATCGTGTTCTGTTCATTTTTCCAAACAAGCAAAATTTTGCTGACTGTTCAGTTCGTACAGTGCTGACGTGGCAGTTGACCATAAAGGTTGTATGATCGTACAATGACGTGGAAGATGTGTTGGCATGCTAACTAGGAAGACATTGGAAGACAAGTGGATGAATGAAGTTATGACACGTGTCATAGTTGTTGGCAAGTTGTATGGTGCCACGTGGCCCAGTCGTGGGCTGCCACGTGGCACCCCTCCAATGTGAAAAATGGGTGAGTCTGCGGAGGTTGAACCCGTGACCTCCGGATGGCATGTCAAATTCTTGGCAGGGTCGAGCTACCAGCCCGCCTGTGGGTGTTACTTAACACTACAATACATTTAAAATTATTTTTGTTGAAACCTTTGTTATAATGACAGACTAAAGGGTTGGGGCCTAACCCCAGCCCCCGACGCATGAGCATAAAACCATACCATATGAATTGTCTTTTATACTTTGCGTGCACAGACTATTACAACGGAGGATTATCCACGGTCGCATGTTGTTACACCATACGACCACACGCCTTCGCGCAGAGGGGCTAGTCGACGTGCACACAATTGTTAGGTCGTTGGCCACATGGGGACATATGACCAAGTTCTCAATCGAAGTTTGGGGACTGGCGCAAATGGTCCTACATTTTTTCCCTTTTTGTGGGATCATGGCATGTGTTGAGTTTTGGCATAGAAAACAAACAGAGGCCGAGTTAGTATGCCAGTGGGTGCAATTTGGCGAGTAGGTACAACGAGCTTGAAGGGGAAAACTTCCAGGAGGTGTAACTTCTTCATTTTTTGGCCAAAATAGGTGCCAAAAAAGCCCAACTAGGGGTTTTTGGAAGTTTTGGAGCCATTGGAGCCATCTATTTTGTATTTTGAGCATTGATGGAGAACTTTTTAAGCATAATGAAAATGATCCAAGGGAAGCTGGACCAGGAGATGTATCCCAAGAGAGGGGTGAACTCCTTTATCATTTGTTGTGTTATGTGTTCATAATTGATGGTTTTTATATGTATGATATGCTGCTCATGATAAAGTAAAAACTCATTAAATTTATGTGTTAGTAACTTGATCCAATTACCCAAACACACACCATTTACACACTTGCAATTTAAAGCAAAACAAACCCATTTCATTTTCATATCAGAAATGGAGTTGATGGTGATTCTCCACCTCCTTCACCTCCATCTTCCACCTCTTCTACCATTTCAAAACCACCTCCAAATTCTCCAAAAGAACATGGTAAAACTCCTTTACAAACTCCTTTGCTTAAGCTTGATATTAGTTTGAATTGCCTATGCACAATGGAGAGGTAAATGCTAAGAAATTGGATAATTGGATTCGTCAAATTGAAGTGTATTGTAGGATACAAAGAATCATAGATGATGAAACTAAGATTCAACTTTCTTCTTTAAGATTGGACAATGCATCACTCATTTGGTGGGAAGCCAAAACTCAAGAGGACAATGATGAAGAAACATGGTAAAGTTTTATCCTCTTGGAATGATTTTATTGTTGCACTTAAAAGACAATTTTATCCATTAGCATACATGCAGAAAGCTATTATGGATTGGCAAAACTTTAGGCAAGATAAAGGGAAATATGTGCAAAGCTTCACTCAAGAATTTAGGAGAAGAGATTTGGTTTTGGGTATAGATTTGTCTTCTCAAGAAACTTTACTCAAATACATTGGAGGTTTGCATAGCTACTTGTGGCATACAATACTTATGTTTAACCCTTCAAATCTAGATGAAGTTTGTGTACAAGAAACTCATTTAGAGGCAAGAGGAAGGAATGATCCTCAAGAGGGCAGCAAGAAGTCTTTTAATAATGGAGACAAGGGAAAGAGGAAGTTTGAAGGAAATGGAAAGAAAAATGCTTCAGTCAAGAAAGAGAGAGATAAACTCTCATGTAAACATTGTTCAAAGGATGGCCATGATGAAGACCATTGTTGGAAACTTCATCCTGAAAAGAGACCCAAAAAGTTCAACAAAAAAGAGAAAACAAACATTGTTGCAACTGTACAACAAGATTTAAGATTTGATTCGGAAGTCGAAACAAAAATCACAGCCATAGGTTTTCAAGGTAAGAATTCTATTGCAAGTACTAGTTCTTCAAGTAGTAGTAGCCTTAATGTAACTCAACATGAAAAAGAAAAATGGAGCTTTTTCACATAAGGTTAATTTCAAAACATACCAAGATAGATACTCTCTTTGATACAGGATCACAAGCAAACCTCATTTCTAAAGACATCAAGAAACTACTCCTCATCCTAAACCATACCCTTTAGGTTGGATATGTGACAATGCCAAATTGCATGTGACAAGAAGATGTAAACTTAGATTTGCCATCACTGCAAACTATATAGAGAGGTAGAGCTTGATGCTATTCCATTGGATATTTGTGGTATTGTGTTGGGAAGCCCATATTTATATGATAGGAGAGCCATCTTTCATCGTCATGAGAACAAATATCATTTGTTCAAAAATAGAGTTGAGTACATTGTTAGAGCACATACAAAGAAGATGAATTTGTCACTTACAAATGTTGGACAAATGAAGAGATTAGTCAATGCTAGTAAGAACCTTGTATTTTTTATGATTAAACCCAAAGCCAATGATGAAGAAGAAGTTTTCCAAGGATGTGATGCAAAGTTACAATCTGATTTATATGAGGTTGTTAATGAAAATATTGATATGTTTTAGGAACCAAGGGGATTGCCTCCTAAAAGGGGTATCCAACATGAGATTCTATCGCAATAAGATGGTCATATTCCAAACATTGACATGTGTAGGATGTCAGTCATGGAGAATGTTGAAATCATAAATCAAGCCCAAGAGTTTCTTGACAAAGGGGTCATCAAACCAAACACATCGCCATGCAGGTCACCAATTGTTTTGATACGAAAAAAAGATGGTATATGGTGTATGTGGGTATATTTCATAGCCTTGAACAAGACTACGAATATGATTGTTGAAGGAGACACATGGAATAAAGATTTGAAAGAAAAGCAATCTCCATTGCATGCCTTGACAAGTTATGTATTCCACTTGGTGATAAGGTATAAGAAAGACATTTATGACAAAGTTGTTGATATGCTTACTAGGCCTATTGTTCGTGCTTCAATTATTTTTAAGCATAATCCTATCATGCATGAGAGCTATGTTGAACATTATGATTTAGATGTTGATTTAAAAGATGTTTATGCAACTTTGTGTCGTACTAACCAAGTTGAGGAATTGGATTCCTATGTGCATGGTAAACTTTTGTATCTTGGCAAACTATGTTTTTTACAGGGTGAAAGAGTCAACGTGATAAGGGAAGCACATTCTTCTCTTGTTGTTGGCCATTTTGGTGTAAGCAAGACGATGGCTAGTTTGCAAAACAAGCATCCTAAGTTTTTGGATGAGCATCTACACTACTTTCAACATGCTTATAACCGAGCTAAGCATTCATTGACTCAAACACCTCCATTTGAAGCATGTTTTGGCTATTTGCCAAAATATCCTTTAGATTTTATCTTTGGGAAAGATGTGGCTATTGATGGTCATAGTGATGTTGACAAGGCCAAGAAGTTCATTGAACAAGTCCACTTTGTGCATCAAACCGTTCAAGAACAGTTGGAAAAGAGCCAAGGCAAGTACAAAGCAAGACATGACAAGTTTCATGTTAGTCTTAAAGGCACAAATCCAAGCAAGGATAGATGGATTGAGGTTGGAAAGGTGAGGGAACTGTACCCTCATCTTCAGATTGACTAAAAGTAGTCTTTTGGAGGTCCAAAAGCTTCCCAATGGGGAGAAGTGATCGAGGGGATCAAATTTTGCTCAAAAATCAAAGTGCTCGGAATTGTTCAAAATAGACACGTGCGTAGGCCTCGTCCTCACGATCTCAATGCAACTTGAACAGGTTCAAATGGACTTGGTATGAACGAGATATCGTGTTCTGTTCATTTTTACAAACAAGAAAATTTTTGTTGACTGTATAGTCCGTATAGTGCAGACGTGGCAACTGATTGTACATTTTGTACGATCGTACAGTGCTAACGTGGCATGGTACAATGCCAACATGTGGTAGGTGACGTGAACTGCCCATGGTGCAGAGATGTTGACATGGCTTGGTACAACTTCGACACGTGGCAGGTGTTGTGTGTTAGGGGTGACGTGGCTAGTCTATGTGGCATTTAATGTGGACCAATGATTGGTCAACACGTGTCATTGGGAAAGTGAATGGGAAGGTGCCACATGGCCCAACCAAAGGCCGCCACATGGCACCCCATCATTGGTTTACAGGTCAAAATTGTAATGGAGTCCATGGGGGTCGAACCCGGGACCTCCAACGTTGGCATAGCTCTAACGTAGGCCAGGCTACCAACCCGCCTACGGGTGTTTCTTACCTCTCTACTCTGTTTTAATTTATTTTAATTGTAGCTTGTGTATAGTTGGCAGAGAAAAGGGTCGGGGCTAAGCTCTAGCCCCCGGTCCATTGCACCACACATGACCACACTTTATAACCATTGGTGCAGAACACTCCAACACATAACCACGATCACTATACGACATCCATATGACCCTATACATAATAGTTGGCACAGGTATGTTTGCACTTGTATTTTAGCCCAGAAGGTGCGAGGTCATTGCCACATGACCTCTCCACATGATCATTGGTTGCGGGATGTTCAAACCACCATCCGATGAGGGGCCCGAGATAAGCGTTGGGACATGGCCACATGCCCCCCATGCATCCAACAACTCCGCCCAAAGGGGCGCTAAAATCGTTAATCGTTCAAAAGATTGCCTCGAATTGTAGAGTGCGCGTGGTGCTAGGTTTTTGACCCAGGAACGTTGCAGGAGCTGAGTTAGTCACACACATGTGTGAATTGGAGAACCAAAGACAACAAGCTTGAAGGGGAAATTTTCCAGGAAGATAACTTCTTCATTTTTTGGCCAAACCAGGTGAAAAAAGAGCCCAGCTAGGGGTTTTTGGATGTTCTGGAGCCATTGGAGCCATATATTTGGCATTTTGAGCACTGTAAGGCACTGTTTTTAGCACTTTGAGAAAATAATATAAAAGATCCATTGGAAGCTAGACCAGGAGATGTATCCCAAGAGAGGGGTGAACTCATCATTTGTTGTGTTATGTGTTTACTGTTGGTTGTTAATTGTTGGTTAATATGTGCATCTTAAGTGAGAAAACTCTCTGATTTGTGTGTTTGCAAATTGATCCTTTTCCAAAGCACACGTAATTGACACTTACAAATAATTTAAAAGATACAAGTCTTCTTCATTTTCAGATCAAGAGTGACCTAGTCACCCTTGAAGTGTGGGACCTACATCGAGGTGACATTAGGTATAGCATTCCCAAAGTTGTAGCACTTGTTCTGTGGTTGGGTCGGGCTTTTCCCAAACTACAACTTGTGCCATAACATTTTGCCACCGTTGTCGTGGAGGATTTTGAATCCTCTTCGTACCCTAACGACACTTTAGTAAGTTATCCCAAATCCTTTCCCTAAGCTTACCTGGCGAATCCACCTAAGGGACGTTCCCTTTCCACCATCCTTGATGAGCTCATCTTGAAGCTCATCTGGCAACTCCACCTTCCCAGAACCCCCCTTTCCCCAAACCTTTTCCCTTTGGGAAATTCAAGCCTTCTAAAGATTACCAAACAAGGCCTCCTCTCAAGTCTCTCGTTGCTAAAACTCTTTTCCACAAATCCCTTCCCCTTGATTCAAACCCCTCAACATGGCCAATATCCAAGGTTACCCTAAAAAGATGCCGACAAATGTCAACAAGTGGTTGCCAAAGTTCACAGGAAACAATGTGATAACTGTCGAAGACCACATTTATGTCATGGGCCGAGACATGGACAATGCAGGTATTGATCATGAAGACGTGCCCATGAGATTATTTGCCTTGTCATTGACTGAGGAGTCTCTTGATTGGTTCAAGGGACTCCCCAATAATTAAATTAAGACCTATGATGCCCTTTCTGCCTTATTTAAAATAATATGGTAAGGAAAAGTAGACGGTGGGACACTTGCAACTCAGTTCAATCAAATAAAGAAAAAAGAGAATGAAACGGTAAGGGAATTCATTTCAAGATTTGACAGGTTGTACAATCAAATTCCAACAGACTATTGTCTTACAACATCATCAATTTGTCTCCTTTATATGAATTCCTTTGAAGGGAAGTTCTGATACATTCTTAAAGATAAAAATCCCACATCATTGGCAGAAGCTAAAGATTTCAGTATTGACATTGAAGAGAATCTCCTTGATTCAAAAATATAACCTTTTTAGTATTCCCGCAATAAGACATAATCAAGGACTAAGGTTTCCAAAAATAGTGCTCCTAAACCAATTGCTCTCTTGACCCAGAAGATAGACTAGATGAATACTCGATTTGATCAGGTGAGAAATCATCTTATGAACCGTATGAGTACACTGGAAAGAAATCAATCTGCACCCAGACCTCAGTTTACCAGACAATAGAGAGATGCCACCGATTGGAAACCAAGGCCTCAACAAAAGGGAAAGGCACCAGATACTTTGAAACCTATTGGGACAATTGATTTAGAAGATTGGTGTCTCCCATGCCAAGATCCCCACGAGGAATATGAGTGACCCCGACAAGATGAAAATTACCCTGACGATATAAACTTCATGATTTGCAATCTCAACGATTAACATGGCACTCAAGAACTGGTCAATAAAGCCAGAAGAATAGGAGAAAGAGAGGGGAGACTCCAGGCCTTAAGTAAGTTGACTGATGATTAGAAGAAGGAACTAAAGAGGAGGGAAATTCTAGTCTATAGAAGGAAAAATGCTTCATCCCCTTCGTCACAGCCTGATGCTCCTCCTCCACCAGTAGAAAAGGTGGCTCCACCACCACCACCGCTGGTATGTGAGTTGCTTCTTAAGTGAACTCCTGCATATGACATTTAGTTGAATATAGATGTTGCAAATATGTTTGGAAAACTGAATATGACAGTCCCAGTGATAGATATGTGTAAGATCGCTTCTGTGAAAAAGGAATTTTTGAGGATATTACATGTGTCAGCTGAGAAAGAGGATCCTCCCATAGTACTAAACACTATGTATCTCAATCGACCAAAAGACAATAACCCTCCCTTTTATATCTCATTGGGCATGAATGGTCTCCGCTTGAACAATTGCATGCTTGATTCATGGGACTCAACACATTTAATATCTTTGAAGGTAAAGAAACAACTTGGTTTAAGGACAACCTAACCTTATGGAAATGTATATGGTATTGATTCCAGAAGAGTTAATGTCTTGGGAGTATGTGAAGACGTTGAAGTATTCTTGATAGAATTTCCACATATCAGTGTCCTCATGGATATATTGGTAATCAATGTCCCTGATGCGCGGGGGATGCTCTTGTCAAGGACCTGGTCCTCAACCCTTGGAGGTTTCCTTAGTATGAACTTTACACATGCATACATTCCCATGGGAGATGGCACGTATGAGATCCTGCATAACAATAAGACGAAAGACACACATGTGATGAATCTAAGAGGGATAGCCATGTCAGTGAACACTACCATGATATACCTCTACATATTTTTTAGTATGATCCATATGAGTTACCCTTCATGTAGGAAGATGCAGTGGAAATGTTTCTACCATGGATGCATAAAAAGAAGGAGGCATGGTACCATAATAAGGAGCCATAATATATCCATATTATACAAAGGGAGGATGAGAAAAGTAAGGAAATCGTTAAAAATACCATCCCGTTAAAAATACCATCCACGCAGAGGCTCCATACGATGAGAATACACCTTGCTCCGATTTCAATGAAGGAACTCTTGTGCTCATATGGGAAAAAAGAAAGGGAAAGCCCATATATGAACAGAAAGACAATAACTCATAGTATGGCCCTTACATCATCAAAAAAAAGTCTGACAAATAAAAGTATTATCTGACAACATTAGACTGGAGAAAGATGCCACTACCAGTAGATGGGTCTCTTCTCCATCCTCACATCCAAGTCACGTGACTTCTTCAGGATCCGTTCCCCAGGTAAGTAGGTAAATCATTTTGATTCCCTGCATTTGCATCTTGATTGCTCATACTAGTTTAGATGCATTTCATTTTCATTCTACTCTACTTGCATATTGATTTCATGCTTAGTTTATATTTTATTGAAAAAATGCCAAAATTTTATTTTTCCAGCTTAATTGATTTGGATTATGATCATATGAGAACAAGGATGAGTAGGCCATCCTGCACTTGACAGTTTGATGTTTACTTGCAGGCACAGGTCTACCAGGAGATGTTGTGGTTCTCATGCACTCTACGTGAGCACATGTCCCCAAGTAGGAGCCAGATGTTATCCCCATTTTTTGGATAACTAAGGAGATGATGTCTCGAGGCCCTCAGGTTGCAGATATGGAGTGTTGAGACACTACATGACCAACAGTAACCTTTGCACAAATGGAAAACCCGCTCACCACCACAAATGGTCACAGGTTTACAGATGGAATCCACCACACCAGTTGAATTCCGAAAGGCAGTGGGCCTTGCTCCATGAGGTACAAGTTAGTTTTATGGTAAGCATCATTTCAATACCTAAGCCATTTGATTATGTTGTATCTTAGATTGCTCTAGATTTCATGATATGTGCTTGGACATTATTTCTTTTGCCTTGCTTCACCTAGGTGGTTGACATTGCGCCCTAGTAAGTGGTCTTCTTTGGGAATGGGTTTTCTTGCTGGGAAATCTCTTAATGAGCCATCGTACCATTCTTGACCATACTTACCATTTTCCATCATTTCCCCCCTTAGTTTCCTTATCTCTTGGGATTTTAGGGTGTATTGACCCAAAAATGGGTTGTCCCTCATTCTATGGGAAGAAGGGGCTAAAGGCCAAGAGGGGTTGGTGTTGGGTAAAAGATAAAATCCATATGTGAACCTTCCAGATGCTTCGTCCAGGGATCACCCAAGAAAGCAATAAAACACTTATCTTTGAATAAAAGGGGACCCATAATATAACAAAGAAATGCTTGAAAGGTAGATTGAATGATAGGAAGTCTCATCATGAGCCGACCTATCACGTCCATGGATATCTAGTGGTATGACATTGTCATTATTTAGTCACCAAACCAGGGCAGTGACTCTCAGTTGCATGGATGAGAAAAAGGGGGTCTCATCATGAGCCAACCTTCTCATTTCCATTAGGCACTTGTGGGTGACATTGCCACCATCTGGTCACCACACCAGGGCAGTTACCTTCAACCTATCCTTGTGCTAAAGAAAATATAAAGAAATAAAGATAAAAGGAAAATGATGGGCTTGGAAAAATTGCATTGCGAATGAAGGTACCACACACCCTCTACAAAGGCACCCATGAATGATACACTACTACCCCCAGTATGTAATGATCCCTATGCCCATTGAGTCTTGACCCCATCCACCTCATACAACTTACATGGCTTAGAGAGGGACCTCTTGGAGGCTCTCCTTGACCTAGGGAAAGATCTACCCAATAGGACACCACGTCAACCCTCCCATACTTAAGCCTTACAGGTCGCATAATGTCTTTGAGTTGTTAATTGTTGGATATAGTAATCTTTGATGCACATGATTAGATGGATTATTTATTGATTGGATCCACTTATCATGATGTTATGACTTGAGATCCTTGGAGGGCGTGTTCACTTGTCTTTGCAGGGCCTAGCTGGTGGACAGTTTTGGGAGAACAAGCCTAGCTTGGGCTTCCATGGGGCTACAAGCCCACGGGTTGGATGTCAAGGGTGGGGCCCGCATGCCAAATGAGAGAGAGATGACATGGACGACCTTGATTATGACTTGGATGACCTAGCCCACCCATTACTTGCCAAACGATTTTCCCAGGAGGGGAAAAACGTCCTACTTTTGAGCATGATGTCATGATATTGGGGGATAGGGCTTGGTGGTGAGGTGCCACTCATTTGCACTTGGACGTTTTGAGGAGAAGAGGTTTTTCACCATCATGAGATCACTTAGATGCTTGACACATGGCCTTGGGAGCTCCTTCCATACTTCTCCAACATCAACGACCTCCTCAAGGTGGCAAAACATCCCCTAAAGGGGTGACACCATTCTAGATTAGGATTTAATTTGTGCAAAAGATGAAATTTTAAGTGAATTTTTTAATATTATTGTGTTAAGGGGGAAAGATTAGGGTTGTTGACCACTAATATTGTGTTTTACTCCTTATTTTGTGGACAAGCCATGTTGGCTAATTTTTGTATAAATAGAGATCATAAGATCTCATTTTGAATCATAACTCTCCTCTTATGAGAGACTTTGGTCTAAAATTTTGGCCTCCTTAGCTCTATTAACTCTTGTGCATTTGTGTATGGCTATGGTTGTGAATGGTTAATGGAAGAAGTGATGCGCTAGCCTTGGAAGGTTATTTTCTAGCTCTTGTGGTGGATTGTCTTAACATCTCTCTTGATCTTGGTATGGTTTTTACTCTCTTGCTATCATTTTATTAAAGTCAAGTATTGTTATGCTAGGAGCTATGTGTGAAGTATAAGAGCATACACCCCCACCATATTCTTCACCATTTTATTTCTTCATCTCATTGATTAAAGGTTTGCTAAGAGAAGTATAAGGGCATACATCCTCTTAGCTTAAACCCTAGCTTAGAGAAACTTGCCTTGGGTTGGTAAAAGGGATTACACCCCCAAGGAGGTAGCCTCTCTCAGCTCCTTGTGACTCCATTAACCCAATAGTAAAGGCACTCGTCATTAATTTGTTACATTGGAGAAATAAAATATTGCATTAGGAAACATGAATTTCGGTAATTTTTACTTCTTGGAAAGTGGATTGTTTTCCTTGTGCCTCGGGCACCTCACAGCCACTAGGGTGTCCTCATCGAAGGGATACTTATTTTTGTTGTTACAAATTTGCATCTTCAGCCATTAGGGCTGCAGAAACCCTAACATAATTGCTTTAATAACTCTCTTATCAACCACTGGTTTTTGCTCAAAGTTTGCACATTTACTCTCCTTGATCTAGCGCACTTTTTGGCAAAGTTTGAGGGGATTTCATTGGTTGATTTACTCTCTGTAATACATTGAATGTTACAGCCATAAGGCTATAAGGCTGATATATTTGTTGCAGACAAGTGTTTACATCAACCTTATCTTGTATGCTACGAGTATTGGTTTTTCACCTTGAGTTTAGCTAGTTAATTGCTAGTCTTTCTCTTGCATTTTCTATTTGATCTTTAGCATTTAGTGAGCAGCTTATAGTATATTTTTCTTGATGATATATACTATCATCTATTGTTGCAAATTAGGCACAACAAGCTTAACTTGTTGATCCAACTAACATATATTGTTGCAAGGTGTGTTTTCTTGTGTCTCGGGTAGGTACAATCATCCGAAAAAACACTATACTTGTGGGGTAGCCTTTACTTGACTTACAAGGCATCTCTCCCTACCCTTCATTCCATTTAAACTTGACCTATAGGGGCTTCACTTTCGTCCATCTCCACCATCTCAATCTCCCTAGGGTCACCAGGATCGCCTCCCTAGAGTGACCTAGTCACCTTTGAAGTGCGAGACCTACATCAAGGTGACATTGGGTGTAGGATTCCCAAAGTTGTGGCACTTGTTTCGTGGTTGGGTCAAGCTTTTCCCAACCTACGACTTGTGCCATAACAAACCTCACTCTAGATTATATATTCAAAATGTTATAATGTATAATATATGATTACGGGGTAGTTTGTTTGTTAGTTTTTATAAGACTTTTATAAACACAAATACTCAAGATGTGCACTGAAATAGGCATATTAGTTATTTTTTCCTATGTTGAAGGGAAATTTACCGTTATACATTGCATATGATTGTTGATGTATTTTGTTACAAGTATAAATAAAATATAAAATGATCTATTGCTTTAATAAATGCTCTTTATTAGTTAAAGCATTAACCTTATGATAATCAAGAATTTTGTTTTTGAATGAATGTTATCTATCACTATCAAATTTAGTTCATAACTTAATTCAAAGGTTTTATTTTTTATTTTTGCAGGGGTTTAAATCTAGGCCTTTTCAAGGTCTTTAGTATGGTGACACCCCATCTCAATCATTAGATTACAATCTAATGATATAATAACAATGATACTTAAGATTTTCAATGATAATAAAAAAAATGTTGTTGATCTATAAACTACCATGTATATTCTATTCCACTGGACCAATTTGTCACAACATATCTTATAATATTCTTAAATCTTAAATTATGTAGGTTTATTTCCTTAGATCTCAGATTTGTTATTTCTAGTTTATGGCTTGAATTTAAATAATTGAAATATGAAAATGAAACAACATGCACAAAATACACACCATCCACACAAACTCAATATGAGAGAAAACCCAGCTAGAACATGAGGTCTATGCTCTGCTCTCTTTACTTCAATTATCAAAATGCACATACAAAAGAATGGGCACTCACTATGGAGTTACCTTTTGACATTATGGCCTAAATGGCTACTACGAAATCCTCCTCTACTATGTTATCAAAATACCGCTCTTAGGTGTTTTGCTCGCCTATGGAACAAGTACAATACTAAATAATGAACCCCTTTACCTTCTAGTGGCCTAGTATTTAACATAGCCTGATAATCGTCTAGGGTTAGGGTTTTGACTTCCTCGATCCTCAAATAGTGATAAGGTTTGGACCTTCTAGAATCTTCTTGAAAGTCCACATGTGGCTAGCCCCATACATTTGAGTAATGGGGGGTGGCGAGGCATCCACTCATGCCATGGTGGTCAACACGATAGGTCAACTTGTAGGAAGCATAACTTTTGCATACAAACTTTGATTGAGGTGATTTTTGCACCATTGGAAATGCCTTAGTGTGTAGATCAACATCAAGGGTGTGTGTACATATTTTGAACACTGTAACTCCAAAAAATGTTGTTTAATGCCTCAAAATGGCTTTGAAAGATTAAGTCTCCAATTTTCCAAATTGGGACCTGCTACTAAAATGGCATTCCAAATTGATTCCTCCAATTTTTTCCACCCAAAACATACCAAGATAGATTACAAATTATATGTTGATCCCATCCAAATCACTTGTTATAATGTAAATCCACTTATTAAATCCACATAATGACAAATTAAGTAAACACTAAGGTATTTTTTCCTTTAAAGAGTGAAAATAAAACTATACCAAATTACATCCTTATGCACCTAGAACATGGTTAAGAACATGTGCTTCCTCTTAAGAGGTCATAAGTTCAAATTCAAAGGGGGATAAGGTATGTATACCTCTGTAGAGTTTAGCAATCAAATCATTGCGTGGAGGGGATCTCTTGTCCCACAAAGAAGGGGGTCTCATACACCAATTTAATGTTTGGCTTGGTCGTGACCTTAAAATTAGATTATTATTATTATAAAACATGACTTTCCAAGTTCTTTTTATCTAAGTAGATTAGAGATTA